>NW_019168159.1:21644098-21903979 GCF_002303985.1 Durio zibethinus
ATAACTAAAATGCAGATGGTTGCTATGAAGAAAATTAAAATCACTCAGAAGATCTTGTTATATATTAATTATATTTAAGTTTATATTAATTATATTTAAGTGGTTTTGCTCTATTTAAAATTTAATCTAATATTATTTATGAAGCTTTTTAATCAATTTATGCCTTATATATATAAATAAAACCATACAAACATAAGAGAATAATAGGTTCTTAAAGAATTTAATGTAACTAGTTTGTGGCTCCGTGTGATATGCGATTATTTTTATGGTTTATAAACATACAAACATAAATAAATGTTCATTATAATAATAATATATTAATATTTTATGTAGGTATAAAATTACATTCGTTTGATTATTTTTATAGCCTTTAAGGTTATTGAATTAATATTTTAACCAAAAATCAAACAGGTAAAAATTTTCAGTCAATGGTACTTGTACATATTATGCACATTAAAGTTTAAAATCACTCGGATATCTCTGTATCATACCAAATGAGAAATATATTTAACATATGGGAAAATTTTTATTACAAAACAAATAGTTAAACATTTTAAGTAACTAAAAATTTCAAAATGCATGATTTAACATGAATACATTAATAAAGCATGACATCCAACAATTTGATTAATCAAATATAAATGGTATAAAAAGTATGAAAATGTGCAAAACTAAATTAATTTTGTAGATCTCTATATACATAAAATAAACTTTTTATTTAAAAAAAAAAACTTCAAATATTCATTGCAAAATGTTGTTAAATAAAAATAATAATAAATATTTTTAGATAAAATTTTGCATACACTCAAATTTGTTTCATTTTTAACATGTCTTCATGTTTTGTAAAAATATCAGTACAACTTTTCATGTTTACTTTGATAAACTAAAGATAAGTTAAGTATATTTAAAAAATATAAAATTTTATATCTTAGAATAATAAAAATAACTCCATCCCCATGTATATACCTTTTGGTAAAATTTCAAAAATATCTTGTTACATATGATCTACATCAAATGTTAAAGTTTTTACATATGGAAATCTAATCTAATCTTTTGACTTTTATTATAAGAAAGAATTTAAAAAGAAAATTTTATATTTATTATTTTATGTACATTTATAACTCGTAATCACATATTAATATGCATATATATATATTTTGAAGTAAAAAAATCGTAAAACCATATACTATGTGCAAGTTAATTTATATGATATCCCCTTGTATCCCCATGTTTATTGCACTATTGAATACTAAAAAATTAAAAGAAAAATTAAGCATTTTTAATATATATGTGCTTGTTATTAGACATGAGTTCATGATCAAATTTTAAAGTGATAACAATAATTAATAATTGTTACAGTTAATAAATGTATAGTAATAAATGTATATATATATATATATATATATATATATATACACACACAAATATACGAAACGCTTTGGCAGTTCAATTACATTAAAAAATAACGCTTATTATTTTGCCCCGCCATTCTTCAACATTTCATGCCAATGTTTATCATTTCCTTTACTTTCAAGTTTTAACATGAAATTAAGATATTAATATTTATATATTTCATTTTCTTACAAAAATTTCAAGTTTAATTTTCCTTAATAATGATAGTTTGAAAGAAAAGTATATTGTTATATTTGAATTTAATTAATGCCAGATTTTTTCAAGACAAAGATCTATTCTTCTTATTGTCATTAATGCATAATTGTTATTTGATTTTTAATTGATTTATTTGTCCAATAATTTCCTATATATACATAGTTTTCTCCATCAATCAAGTTGAATCATCAAATTTTTTGAATGTTATACCATTCAAAGTAGATTAAATGAATTTTTTTCTATTAAAGAAAGCTTAGGTGATATCCTTGAAAGTTTGAGCAATTTTCCTCCCTATGTTTAGGAAAAAGTAGATATTTAAAGTTACTAAAAACAAAAAACATGAAAATTTTTATTTTTGAAAATAACTAAATATAGATGATTATCCAAAAATTTTGTTGATATGAAATTTGAGTTGAAAACCTTTAAGGGAACATATAAGTTAAATATATAATAAAAAATAGTAAGTTAATTAAATAAAGCAATATTGGTCAGTGATTTAGCAAATAACTAAATGCACGAAAATATAGTAGTAAAATGAGAAAAAAAAAAGAAGAGAGAAATCATGCAAACAAAAATGAAAAAAAAAATGGTTACACATATTTCTTTAGCTTTGTTTTAAATACGTATTTCTTTATCATAATACATAAAAAAGAAACTAAAACACTAACATTTAAAACATAAAGCAAGTCATGTTATAAAACAATAACAATTCTTGTGCTGTGCATAGAATTCTAAATATTCATGTGAAATCAAATATTATGTTCATTGAACTTTTAAAAATGCATAGAATACTCACATTAAAAATATTTATTCAAAATCAAATATTAATTGGAAAAAAATAACTATAACAAATCTTAAATTCTAAATAAATAAATTAAATAGCGCAATTCTCTGGAAAGTAATTCTCACGGCATCAGCCGTTAATAGATTAATGACTCCAAAAGATGGGTAGTCCATAATAGAAACAGCACCTTAACTTACTTACACAGCACTTAGCCATCCAATCTGCTACAAAGTTTTATAGCCTAGAAACGTATCACAAATTTATCTCCAGTATTTTTTATGGCTCCAATAAGATAGAAAGAAGGGTGGTTCTCACTAGAATTGTCCATAAAAATATATGTAAGTGCATTGTCTAAAATAATTTGTGAAGAAATATAATGAAGAGATATAAAAAGATAAAGAAAAAGTTATAAACAATAAATCTGAATAATGTAAAAGGGTAACGGCATGTTAACTTTTTTCATTCTATAAGAATTACAATTTGTACAAAACTAAAAATTCTTGCAAATACAAAAAAAAAAATAATAATAATCTAAATGCTAGAAAAGCTACAATCTGAAAGTCATTGAGGGTTAAGTTATTTAGTTATAATAGTGAACAAGGACATAATAGCAAGGTTTTAAATATGAATATTTAATGTATTTATCTTAAAAGGAAAAGAAGGATTTACAATATGAATTGTATAATAATTTTTTATTGACAGTTAATTAAAATATTTGTATGGTCGTAAGTATTGGAATTATTGTTAACTATTGTTTCTTATTTGAATTATATTTACTTTTAAAATATGAATTTGAATGGCTCCAATATAAAAGATAGTTTCAAACATAAAAGAAAAGTAAAACAAAGTATTCTCTAATATATTTGATCTTTCAATATGAAATTAAATAATTTATATTAATTTACAAACATATGATCATAAATATAAGAAAATTACTTTGAAACTTAGTTTTTAGGATTTATAGAAACTATTATTTGTAATAGTACAACACACACACACACACATATATATATACAAGGTAAGTCAATAATTTATTTGGTCTTTCAATATGAAATTAAATAATTTATATTAATTTACAGACATATAATCATAAATATTAGAAAATTACCTTAAAACATAGTTTTTAGGGTTTATAAAACTCTTAATTGTAAAAGTACAACATATATATATATATATATATAAAAGGAAAGCCCATTGAAAATATAAAAGGAAATAATTAAATATAATCTATTATATAAAATATTTTAAAATATATATGAAATCAAATAAAACTAATTAAATATAGGACATGTAGCGATTGTTTAAGACTATCCAAATGTCAAAGGAATAGACCATATAACTTTGATTTTTTCCTTTTTCACCAAAGGCTTTGACTTTTATAAATTTACTAGTTTTAAGCCTGTGCGATACACAAAAATATATTCATATATCAATAAATTTGTATATAATAAAAGTATTTTTCTAAAATGATAATATAAGCTTTAAAATTTATGAACAATTCAAATTTTATATAAAAATTTTTTTAATTAAAGTTTGTATATTTTAATGTAGTAAAATAAGTTAATTACATATGGATATACTTATGCAATTATCATCAAATTTAAAGAAAACTAAAATTGTAATTTATTAAATTCAAGTAATCTCTAAACAAAAGACAATAATATATTCGATTCTAAGAAATTAAAAAGTTTGTTGTCTTAAAATTAATTTCGTATATAAACTTTTTTCATGGGATATTCTTTTATAAGTTGTTAAAGCGAAGATGCAGTAATTGATTCTTGAGTAGTTTTTGCTATCTTTGAAGAATATATCAGTTTAATTGATGTGCCAATATACTTCATAAATGGAGGTGAAGAGGCAAATAAAACAACAATATGTAATTTGATTAAAATTTCAGTTATAATTTAGATTATATAACTTTGTAACAAACATAATGATTATAATAAGTTTATACATACTTGTTCTAATAATTTTTTACATTCAAACTTAGGATCAAAATCATACATCTTATTCACTATAAGTTTAGCACTAATTGTCTCAAGATTATGCTTGGTTGCCTTCATCTTAAACACACAAATTTTGCCCTTAAGATCTTCAAATATCTCTTGGATTTCATAATCTCTATTTTCCTAAATCATAATTAAAAACATATCATTCAATTAAGGGATAATATCCCATTTGACCCCTGAACTATTGCACTTTTTCTAATGTAATACCTAAACAAAAAATTCCTAATAAAGTACTTAAATTACATTTTTGTGTGTTAATTTATCCCAACTGTTAACACTATTAACCTTAAATTATAGTATGGCATAAACATCAAATAAGATCCTAACAAACGTAAAAAAAAGTTCAGTTAGTGCCACATCATTAATGCCATATCAACATTAAAAGAAATTTTTTTTAAAATTTTAAAAATTTTTAAAAAATTCTAAAAATTCTAAAAATATTCAAAAAATTTTAAAAATTCAAAAAAATTCCAAATGAAAAAAAATTTAGAAATATATAAGTCATATAACATAGCGAGTATGTGTGTGGGTCACATAGATTACACATAGGTATTGTAAAATTTTTCTCAAAATGGTATCGTTTTAAGTTTTTTTGAATACTAAAAGTAAAAAAATTTCATTTTATTCTTCTCTCTCTTTTCTTTCTCTAGCCTTAATCCTCTCTACTTTCTTTCTACTGACAAACCTAGATTCAAGAAAAGTTGTCACTTTTTCTGCTATTGATTGCCAGCCTTGGCCTCATTTCTTTCCCTTCCCTTTTTTACTAAATTAGATTTATGAGAAAAGTTAACCAAAAACACAAATCTAGAAAAACAATCTTGCAATACCCATTACCTAAAACACATTTTATTGTTAACCAGTAACCCAAAATCGCTTAAAATTCTTGTTCTTCTTAGAAGGCTATAACCCAGAAACAATCCTAAAGGCAAACAACACCCGAAACCTAAACTATAAATTTTCTTGATTTTTTTGCACTTGATTTTATGTTTTGTCTTATGTTTATTATGGTAGCTTTTGATTCCTCTATTTCTGATGAGTTTCTTCTATATTAAGTTGTGTTTCTGAGTATTAATGAATCGTAACTTCTTTTATGATTACTGAGATTTTCAATTTTGTTGAAAGTTTTGGGTTTAGAAAATTATGGATTGATTGGGACTAATCAAGGTTATAGGTTTTTGATTGAATTTTTTTTTATTTTTCCCAAGTTGTATGGATTCTTCTCTTTTTTAGCCTAAGAAACCTTGAAAGAAAATCGTAAAATTTTACCTAAGATTTTGAAATTCTATAATGCTAGAACCTTTTTTCTAGTTTTCCTTTTTTTGATTGTGATCTCTTTTCTTTAAATTGAACTTTCACTGCAAAACTCTCCTCACCATTTTTTTTTTTTTGCTTTGTTTTTCTTGTTGCCTATCTATATAATCTTGATTGTCCCCTCTATGTGCTTGGGTAGGTTTCTTTATATAGATTAATCCCAATCTAAAGAGAACTCTAAATCCTTAAAACAATTTTGGTTAAAAACTGTTTCTAGGTTCATTGAAATTTTGATCATCAATTCAAATAAAAAAATTTATTCTCCATACGAACTATAATGCATAACAACTTCTATTTTTTTTTTTAAAGAATTGCAATCTTGTTGCATTCAGGTTCTTCTTCACAAAATTTTGCTTTTTAATTTTTTTTCTTTTCTTTTTTTTCAAAAACACATTACAAACTAATAAAATAGATAAATTAAAAAAATCAACACTTATTTGGGTTTAAGATCCAAACCTAAAATCAAGTTCAATTAAACAAACCTAAAATCTTCAATAATGGATAAAGAAACTTCAAGACTCGAAAATCTAAAAAAGTTTCAAAACCCTGGATGAAATGGGGTATCTATAAAAAAGAAAAGAATTTTTTTATGGAGCAAGAGGAAGAAATAAAATAAAAATTTTTTTAGCTTTTATAAGTTTTGATTCTTTTCTTAGAATTTTTATAAAATTTTTTAGAATTTTTTAATTTTTTAAAATTTTTATAATTTAAAAAAAATTAGAATTTTTTTGAATTTTTAAATTTTTTTTGGATTTTTTTGAAATTTTCTTTTAATGTTAATGTAGCATTGATAATATGGCATTAACTGGATTTTTTTGACATGTGTTAGAATCTTATTGGATATTTTTACCACATTAGTGTTAACGATTGGGGCAAATTAAAATGCAAAAACATAGTTTAAGTACCTGATTAGAATTTTTTTTGTTTAGGTACCAATTAGAAAAAAAGCAATTGTTCAAGGGCCAAATTGGACATTATCCCTTCAATTAAATTGAATTTTGAATAATATTAAAATAATTTTTAACTTAATACCTTAACAATATTTCATAAAAATTGTTAATATCTTTGTTAACTAATTGCTTAGCTTTTGTATTAAATAGTACGAACAACAAAAAATAGCTGATATTAAAAAAGTATAAAGAGATGAGAACAACAATAGCAATAAAAGCAAAAAAATATTTAAGAAAAAACAAAAATTATTAAAAAACTAATATCATGGTTAAAGAGATATCAAATATAAGTATAAATAGAGAAAAATCTTTGAGCAGCATAGACTAAAAAATGATAAACAGTGAAAATTGAGCTGGAGCTTAGTAGTGATCAAAAGATTAGTGAAAGATGGTTAAAGATACATTGCTTGTCAAATTTAAAAAATTAGAGTTACTTATACAAAAGCTATGTTGTAAGTTAATTAATAAGGCAATTTTAACTTATGAAAATTAATATTGAAATAATAAAAATTATGAGCGAATGATGATCAAATAATGGCCTGTTAATTGAGATTGAAATATTTATATTTCATTAGTTTAAATTATGAAAAATTAATTTGATATAATTGCTTTATATATTTACACATGAAATAAATCAATTACTCAAACGGATACCATATTTAATCAAATATAAATGTATCAAATAATTGATTAAAGAATCAACTCTTTTATGATTGTAATTGTAGTATTTATTAATTTATTAATTATATTTCTTTAGAAATTCTTAAATCATTAAACACAATTTTCTATGACCATAATGTTTATTAATTTTTTGAATCATTTGTAAAATTAAGTAAAATATATTGATTGATTTAATTTGTTAAATTACAAAAATATTTATTTTGACAAGTTGGTTGAGATTGAAATATTAATAATGGAGAATTAATCATATATATTTATTGACTTCTATATTTGATTATATTGTATCATTGATTTAATTGTGATTCATATTATTGATTGAATTAATTTAAGCAATTAATGTACATGGGATGCATGGCATTACAGTCTGTATATATAAAATCTAACATTATAATATATGGTTGATTTTATAACAAAAACAAAAATTTAACATTATAATGTATCATCAATCCTATATAAATATATAAAATCATAATATTATTTTTATATATATTTATAAACAACTTAGTTGGATATCATATTTAATTAAATATGATGTATCAAATAATTGATTAAAAAGTCAACTACTAACCGTAATTATAGTGGTTATTAAATTTTTTATAATATTTCTTATTAGATTTCAATAGATGTTTTTTGAATTATTAAAAAAAATGTTTAATGACCATAATATAGTATCATTGATTTAGCATTGATCTATAATTTAGGATATTTTATTGGAAATAAAAGATAAATCAATTGAAAATTTAAATGCAAATAAATATAATCAATGCATTGAAATATTTTAATTTTTTTTTATGAAATCAAATCAATTTATATCAATTTAAATACAAATAAATATGAATAAATATAATTAATACAGGACACGTGGCGATTATAAAGGTTGTCCACATGTTAATATTATAAGCCATTTACATTGGACATTTTCCTTTTTTGAAAAAAGTTTTGACTTTTATATATTTATATAAGATATAAAATTGTATTTTAAAATTTACTCAAATGAAAAATTCACTACCCTTATATAAAAATTTATCTAGTGAATCACATGATGAATTTGTAATTCCACTTCTAAAAAAGACATACTACGAAATTATTAGCTAAAAAACTTAGGATAAAATATTTTTTATTTTTAATTAACAAAGTATGGGACTCAACTTTATTAAATCCAGTAAAATATTTAAAGTAAAAAAATAAATAGTACAAAGAGTATTCATCAATATTTGTAAATAAAATAATCAAATAAAATTGATTAACTATGATCATCCAATTAAAAATATAAAAAATAAATGTAAACAATATAATTCTTTTTATCATTTTATGAATTATTAGATGAAAAATTTAGAATATAAAAATTTTAATTAAAACTTGGTTACCACATATTAGAACTTCTTTAATATTTTAACTTTGTATATAAATTCAAATTAACTTGTTACACAAAATAAAATTTTTAAAATTTTAAGAGACAAATAAATTACTTATACTTTTAAAAATATATTTTAATTAATGAAATTATCAATAAATATATATGGTAATGATCATAAAATTAATTATATAATATATATAATAAATTTTAATAATTAATTGTGATAATTGATTTTTTGGGCTTTCTTTACCTTTTTGTTTTCTTTAATTTAAAAGTAATACTTTGTTTGCCTTTTAATTTTTTATTTTAATAAAAATAATATATATTTATTAATTGTAATAGTTGATTTTTTTTTGGTTTTTTATCTTTTGATTTTCATAATTTTAAAGAGATATATTAAATTAATTATGTATTGCTTTCTTTGTCTTTTGGTTTTATCTTTTTGTATTTTTCAATAATATTTATATATTAACTGTGGTAATTTATTGTTCACTTTTTGTTTTTTTACCTTTTCATTATTTTCAACTTTAAAAATGATATTTACCTATTAATTGTAATAGTTGATTTTGCCTTTTAGGTTTTTTGTCTTTTAATTTTTTAAAAATTTAAACATAGTATTCACTTGTTTAAAATTAAATTAATTGTGATAATTGAATGTGTTTTTTGAACTTTATTTGCCTCTTGATTTTTTTAATTTTAATAAAAATAATATTTGTTTATTAATTGTGATAATTTTTTTTTGTTTTTCTAATTTTTTAATTTTTTATCATTTTAAAGAAAGATATATATTATATTAATTATGTTTTGCTTTTTTTGCTTTTTGGCATTCAAAAGGTTTTAAAATATATATTTTTTAACTTTGCATTTATTTAATGAGATTTTTAAATAATTTATATTAATATATATTTAATAAATTCCATAATAGGAATAAAAAAATACATAAACTTGCTAACGGGTAATGAGATATGTTTACAATAATAATCCTACAAATATAAATTGCATTATAATAATTTATTTAATATATAATATTTAAAATTTTGTTAAGATATATTTAATTTTTAATTTTAAATAATATATTAAAAAATAATCTTGTAACACATGGGTTAAAATAATCCACTTGAGTAATAAAAAACATTTATAATGTTAAAATATCATTAAAAGTATTCTTCTAAATGGTATACATTTTTATTTGCTATAAACCAAATTTTATTTAAGAAATTTTAGTGGATGTTAAAAATTACCAATATTGCAATTTAACTAAAAAATTGGTCAATTTCTAAAAGAATGACGTACAAACAAATTTTATAAAAATATATAAGAGATTTTAATAAATTAACTATACTTAAATAATGTGAATAGGTAAGAAATTCATTATTCAATATTGATTATTAAATTTATTTATTTTTCAAAAAAGGAAACAATCCTATTAATGAATGTATCAATCTCATGAAAAAGAATAGGTCAGCCCCTAAAAGGTAAAAATGTTACTTAGAGTACTTTTCACTTAGTGTTTTATCTTTCTATAAATAAAACTATTATATTTAAATGATGAAATTTGTGAATTTGGTATTAAATCTTGAGTGTTCATTTGACCTTAAATTTAGTAGGAAGATTTTTTACTTTTCTTTTTAGCTATACTTCTGACTTTTATAAATGAAAATTTATATGAAAATTTGTAGTTCAAACTTGAGCTTTAAGTCATGGATGTTAAGGAAAAAATGTAAAAAAAACAACTATCTTTTTGTTAATTAATAAAAACATAAATTGTTTAGGAATGTAAAACCTTGAACTTGATATTAGAGTCACTAATCAATGCCGCAATTAAAAAAAACTATTATTATCGACAAATTCAAGACATTGTTTTAATAAAAATTAAATTGAGAAAAAATAAAAAAGTTAATTAATTTAATTCTGGTTTTAATTGTGGGTTTTATGATTTAGCATTAAATTCAAAAAATTTATTCAAATTCACATATATTTATAATATTAATATTTAAGTGTGTCTCTTCTTTATATTGTTAAAGTATGAATTCAAATGAAATTTTATTATTATAAGTTATAGTTTTAATTCATGTTTTTAACTATGAGTATGAATGAAAAAAAAAAAAAGAGAAATACTTAAGTTGTTGTTTTAAGAAGAATTGATTTACAAATAAAATGTGAAAATAAATAAATAAATTTAATTAACCGTAAAATTTTTGAAATTGAAATTAAATCCTTAGAATCTAATCCAGTATACATATATATATTTAATATAAAAACTATTCACCTTTTGTCCTACTATAAAAATTTTTATTATATAAATCATCACTTATACCATATATTTTAACTAAACAATAAGTGCATAAGAAGAAAAATAAAAATATTTATTAACCAAGTTAAAATGTTGTTTTATAATTAGTAAATTGCAAAAAAATGTAAAAAGTAAATAAAATTTATTACGATTTTATAGTATTTATCAATGTTATATTAAACTCCTAGCTTCCATTCAAATTCATGCAATATTTTTCTAAATAATTTTTATATGTGTTTGATCTTTTTAGAAGAAAAAACTATATAAAAATTATATTATTAAATCTTCAATTGAAACCTATATTTTAAGCAGTTATTGTACAAAATATATATATATCCATTTTTATTAATCAAGTTAAGTTATTATTTTAATAAAAAATTTAAATTTAAAAATAGTAAAGTAAATAAATTCAGTTATAAGATTTATAAACCCAATATGTATTTAATATTAACGTTTTCACTTTTCCTTTGTAAATGTTTGTGCCTTTTAAAGGGAAAAATCTATAAAAAAAAAACGTTGTTTTATTATAACTAAATCATTTACTTGTGTTTAACAAAAGAGTATAGTGAAATGAAGTAAAAAAACCATAAATATTTTAACTAAATATTTTGGTATAATTTTTTTTATCTAATAAAGCTCATATCATTAATTTCGATCAACTCAAACCTACAAAATAAAATTATTAAGACCTAATTGTTAATTAGCAAAAAAGAAAAAAGTTTTAATTTTTAGAAATTTGTTAAGACTTCAACTGAGTATTTATTTTATATTAAAATTGTTGATTTTATTTATTTATTTATTTATATTATTATTGTTATTATTATTATTATTATTATTAAATATAATATTGATAATAAAAAAAATATTTAACATTTTTATTAGTAATAATCTAATGTAAAAAAATTCTTAAGAAATAGATAAAAATTTTGAAAGTAGCATGGATTTTTAGATATTCATAATCTCAAATTGCAAAAAAAAAAAAAAAAAAGCTAATTTTTTGGATCTCTTAAAATTATAGTATGATAAATAATCAAATAAGTATAAAAAGATTTTTATTTACTCACCACAAATAAAATAAATAAAATCTTTTTAATCATTTTCCTGTTTCATTCATAAGAATAATTTGATTATTGATAGAGTTTTTTGGAAGATAAAAAAAGATTAATAAAATAGAAGTTATAACTTTAAATATAATGGTAAATTCCATCTAGGTATTTAAATTTTAAGTATAATTCAACTCAAGTTTATTATTTTGAAAAATGGACACTCTACCCCAAACTTTTGATGAATAGGACAATAAGTCATTCTGTCAATTATCTTTTAATTATTTTGTTAAAAGTCTCATTAAAAGATCATTTTACCCTTAAAAGTTCAATATCCCCGAATATTCATATAAAGTAATGATTTATAAAAATAATTTTTTTAGTTTTTTGTAAAATATGTAAAATATATTAATAATATATAAAAAAGATTTTTAGGTGCAATATATAAAAACAAAATTCACAATTATAAATAAGCTAATATGTACATATTTATAATAAAACGAATATATTGAACATGTAACAATTTTTCGACATGGAACAAATTAAAAAAAAAATGAACATGTAACATATAATAAGAAAAAAATGTTTGGTTGAAAAAAAAGAAAATGTTTGGTTAAAAGTTTTACATGCTTAATATATTCATTTTGCTATACATATATATATATATATATTAGCGTATTTATAGTTGTAAATTTTATTTTTATATGTTGCATTTAAAAATTTTTTTATATTATTAATATATTTTATGTATCTTGTGACAAAATAAAAATAATTTATTATTATAAAATATTATATTATGTAAATATTTGATGATATTGATTTTTAAGGATAAAATGATATTTTAATGAGACTTTTAATAGAATAATTAATGGATAACTAATAAGAGGACCTTATTATCCTATTAATTGAAATGTTTAGGGCGGAGTGTCCATTTTTTAAACTAATGAACTTGAGTTGAATTATGCTTAAAACTTAAGGACCTAAATGGAATTTATCCTAAATTTAAGATTAAAGAGTTAAATGCTAAATATAATGAAAAAATTATCCATAAACTACATAAATTTATACCTTAACTGTAATTGCAAGTGTAACAATTCATTTTTGAATACTAAAAATTTAAAGAAAAATATCTTCATTTTAAATTTCATTTATTTTGCAAAACTTGTCAATTTTATAAATATATTGTATATAATGTATTATAAAATTATAAGAATTATAGGATTATTTTAGTCATATTATAATTAGTTTAATTAGTTTTATCCTTGTAAACATTTATATCTATCACTTTAATTAATTTAAAAAGTTTAAAAATAAATGAGGAAATTATTAAAGCAACACTAAAAAACTAGAATTATTGTTTCTGGTAAATTTGAAAATTTAAAGAAATACTCCAAGGCATGTAACAATGCCACTTTCCTTAAGGTTTTATTTGCCCTTACCGTATTATTTACTTAGTAGGTGTGTGTAAGACTTGCAGGCAATAAATCTTGAGAATACAATGAAACCCAGTGACTGATTATGTTTTGCATTTATGAAATCAATCTATCAAGCATTCACCAGCCTATCACAAGATCACCGAACTTCTATAAAGTTTTTATGTAGCAAAACTTTTATAAAAGAATTCTAGAGTTTTAAGAAAAAGAAAAAGTTCCAAGAATTGTTTCTATATTTTTTTTTTCAGAAAACCAGAGGAACTTTTTATAAACAGATAAGTGTCATTTCCTATAGACATGACTGTCTATTTTTGAATAGTTAAAATTATTCATTTTGAACAGACTTATCTCTCTATTTTGAACAAACTTAGCTATCTGTCTTTATTTTTTTTTCAATGTGCGATTATTCCCATACTTTATTTTGAAAATCTCTAATAATTTTTCATCATTTTCAAAATAATTCAGATTTATAATAACCTTGAAAATCAATTACATAAATGAAAGTATCCTCCAATTGGAAATTTACTTAGTGAAAACAAGTTAAAGTTAACCGAAATCGCATGGTAGACTATACTTTGAACCAACTATTTCATTTGGTTATCCAAACTTATCTCACACAATGATTTCAACACTCAATGAATGCTTGGTATCTGATAGCACATTTATGGCCATGCATTTGCATCCTTTTTTCGTGAGTGCTGTTAGAGCCAAGCTCTTAAGCTCTTAGAATCGACCATAATTCACACTCACATAGGTAGCTCCCATCAAAAGTGTTCTCGTAGCTATAATACTCTAACATATTTATGATATGAGTCTATTAAGAGTATATTACTCATTATTCCTTTACCATTATGGGTACCTTGTACTTTACTTGAAAATGGCATTAACATTACTATAGTGCTAATAGTCACATATAGATAATGTACTTTGTTTATTTGAACTCAAGAGTTGACTTTATACTAAGCGTTGAGTCAAGTTTTGGTCATGGGTGACTTTGTTTCAAGATGCTTGAGCCTATCCCCATTGAGGTATTTTTTACCAACTTTTTAATAAGACTTTTGGTTAAAGAATCCACCAAAATTTTACTTAATCTCACATAATTTATAGTGATCACTCTATCTAAAATTAATTGTCAAATATAATTATGTCCTAATCCAATATGTCCAAACTTTTCATTATATGCTTGCCTATATACCTTTACTAGAGTTGCTTCACTATCACATCGGATAAAAATTGAGAAATTTGGTTTGGGCCATAAAGTTACTTCATATAATAAATTTTTTAGCCATTCAGCTTATTTATCTATTGCAGCTAATACAATAAACTTGGTTGCCACTATGGAATCTATTATGCATGTTTGTTTCTTGAAACCCTAAAAAATGGAACCCCTTACCAAATACAAAGATCCACTTGCTTGTAGAAGCATGATCTTCTATATTAATAATTTAACTAGCATCAGAATATCTTTCTATAACTGAAAGATATCAATTATAACACAATTCATAATTGATTGTTTTATTCAAATATCGAAATACTCTTTTAACTGCTTGCCAATGAAAGTTATTTGAATTACTTGTATGCTTAACTTGCCAACAGCAAATGCTATGTCTGACCTTATACAAGTCATTGTATACATCAGATAACTAATTACTTTTACATATTGCAATTGATCGATTGTTCTATCAGTATTAGATGCTAATTTTAGTTCAAAATTCATGGGTGTAGATACTGAAATACCATAAAAAAATTAAAATTTTTAAGTACTTTTTCAATATAATGCGATTGTGACAAGGTTATGCCACTATCATTCTTAATTATTCTAAGTCTAAGAATAACATCCACTGCACCTATATCTTTTCATTGAAAAGTTATTTGATAAAAATTTCTTTGTTTCCTTAGCTTGTTCTAAATCAGTGCCAAATATTAACATATATCCACATATAAGTAAATTATGACTTCCTTTGCCATTTTTCAAATTTGCTACATATGCACTTATCTGACTCATTAATTCTAAAATCATTAGCAAAAATAATTTCATCAAACTTTTGGTGCCATTGTTTTGGTGCTTGTTTAAGTTCATACAAGGACTTTACAAGCTTACAAACCTTATGCTCTTGACCTAAAATGACAAATCCTTTTGGTTGTTCTATATATACTTATTCTAATTCACCATTTAAAAATATTTCCTTTACATCCATTTGATGTATAATCAAATTATAAATCTATGCAAGTGAAATTAGAAGCCTAATTGTAACAATTCTACCCACTAGAGCATAAGTATCAAAGTAATCTATCCTTTGCTTTTGTGTAAAGTCCTTGGCTACCAACCTTGCTTTAAATTTATCTATAGTTCCATCCACCTTTATTTTTTTTTTGAAAATCCATTTACAACCTATTGGATTAGAATCTGGTGGAAAGTCAACCAAAACTCAAGTGTTATTTCCTATTATTGAATCCATTTCATCATTTATTGCTTCTCTCTAAAAAGTAGAATCTTAAGACTTCATTGCCTCTTCATATGTAACAAGATCAAACTTTGCATTAAAACAATAAAGAATTTTATTGTTTATGTTTTCACTAGTCCCATTCTATAAGGAATGTAAAGAAATCTGGTCCAAAATTCTTTTACCTTTCTAACCTTTTTGCTTATTTTTATTTTTTGACAAAATTTATCACTAACTTTAGTTTGTTCCAATGGATTTGAAATTTTTTTTCAATTGTAGGATGAATTGCTTGTAGTTGTCTAAAATTAGATTTAACTATATTTTCATCAAATTGCATCTCTTGATTCAATAACAGTGTTAACTGAAATTGAATCATTTAATTTAATAACCATGAACCTATATGCTTTACTATTTTGTGCTTATCCTATAAATATGCATTATATTCCTTTTTCACTCAACTTTTTTCTTTTGGGTTCTGAAATTTTAACTATAGCTCTACATCTTCAAACCTTTAAATAATTAAGATTTGGTTTTCTTTTCTTCCATTACTCATATGAGGTTTTTTTTTTTTTGTTAGGAATTCTATTTAGTATATACAAGCTGTTAATAAAGCTTTACCCCAAAATCTTTGTCCAAGACCAGAATATGATAACATTACATTTACCATTTTGGTTAAAACCCTATTATTTCTTTTAGCTACACCATTCTATTGTGGCGTATAAGGAACAGTAACTTGGTGGATAATTTCGATGAATTCAAAGTAACTTAGACTATAATATTCTCCACCTTTATCCAACCTTAAGCACTTGATAAAAGATTCACACTGAAGTTTAACTTCAAATTTATATATTTTAATTTATCAAGTACTTCATTTTGGAATATAATAGATAAATATAACAATATCTAGCACAATCTTTTATAAATGTGACAAAATATTTCTTTTCAGATAATGTAAGAGTGTTATGCATATCACAACATTACTGTGAATTAACTTAAATAACTTTGTATTTCTTCTAACCTTAGAAAAGGATTTTTGGTAATCTTAGTCAAAATGCATGTATTACATTTATTAATGTCTTGATTAAATTCAAGAATTAATAGAAGCTTACTCATATGATGCAATTTTCTATAATTTAAATGACCTAATCTATAATACCACAAATATGAAGATTCAACCATGTAAGCAGAAACAACATTCTTATTTTTATTAATAATATTAAGTTTAAACATTTCCTCATACATATACCCTTTTCCAACAAAAATTCTCCTTTAGACATAATAAATTTATCTGCCTTAAATACAAGTTTAAAACCAAACTTGTTCAACAGAATTTCAGACACTAAGTTCTTCTTAACTTCTAGTATATAATAAACATAATTCAAAATTAGAGTTTTTTCAGAAGTGAATTCAAGGTCAATAGGCCATTGGTCTTTGATTGTTGTTGTAGAAGAATTTTTCATGCAAAAGATGCTGCCATATTCACTTGGTTTGAATGTTGTGAACATGTTTTGTCCTTGCACACATGTTTTGTTGCCCCAGAATCAAGCCACCAAGATTCATCATTTTCAAGCATGTTGATCTCGAAAATCATGACAACAAATTTTTCAAAAGTATCCCTTTTGAGGAATCATTTTTCTTCTATAGTAACCAATATTCTTTCTTGAAATGTCTTGACTTACCACAACAATAACATGAGTATTTCTTATTCTTCTTAAATTTAGGCCCATTAGCAATCTGCTTGAACTTGAACTTCTTTTTGTCAAGTTTTATAATGTCTTTCCAAAACATGAACTTTGGCATCACCAAATTCGAATAAAACCTTAAGATTGTTAAAGCAACACTGAAAAACTAGAATTACTTCTAAAAAATCTAAAATTTTGAGGAAAGGCTCCGAGGCGTGTAATGGTGCCACTTTCCTTAAGGTTTTATTTGCCTTTATCGTATTATTTACTTAATAGTTATGTAAAAGGGTTGTAGTTAATAAACCTTGGGGATACAAAAAAATTTAGTGGCTGACTACGTTTTGCACTAATGAAATCAGTCTATTGAACATTCATCGACATATCACAAGATCACCGAACTTCTATAAAGGTTTTATGTAGCAAAACTTTTATAAAAGAAATCTGAAGTTTTAAGAAAGAGGGAGAGTTTCCAAAAATTGTTTCTATATATTTTTCAAAAAACTAGAAAAGCCTTTTATAAACAACTAAGTATCATTTCTATAGACATGACTGTTTATTTTGAATAGACAAATATTGTCTATTTTTTAATAGACTTATCTATCTATTTTGAATAGACTTAACTATTTATCTTTATTTTTTTCTTTTCCAATGTGGGATTATTTTGTATATTTTATTTTGAAAATCTTTTAAAAAAATGACTTACTTGAAAGATGAATAATGCTTTTTATTAAGAAAAAAACTACACTGATCTTGAGTTTTTAAAAAATCTATGCTGCTACCTTAACATAAAAAATCAAACTATAATCACATAGATAAACCATTAAAAGTTAAAAGAAATTTTCTAAAGAAAACATAAATTTGTTAACAATATAAATGAATATAACAACATAAAATATTTATATTTTATAGCTTAATTATCACATGAAAATTATGGAAAGAAAGAAATGAAAAAAATTAATAAATATATTAAGAGGAAAAAAAAAGAGAAAAACATGGGATAACAAAAGAAATTAAAATCTTATCAAAATATTGAAACTTAAGTATCACCTTTCATCGTTAATAAGCTCATACAATATCAAAAATTTAAAATTCCTATAAAAAAATCAAACACAATGAAAAAATAAAAAAAAAAGTAAATTTTATGTTAACTTGATTCTCTAAAAATAAACTACAAATAAAATATCAATTCATACTTTCTAAATAAAATGAATAAATATGATACAGTTGATAAATTTATAAAAATTATAAAAATGGAAACATAATAATAAAAATTTCTCATGATTAGTAATGGTTAATAGTCAAGCTTAAACTGTAAAAAAATATGAAAAAAGGTAAAAAATTATAAGAAAAATAAAAAAATAAAAAAATACATAATTTGACTAATAAACAAACATGAAATGTAAAAAAAAAAATAATAGATCATGATTAAAAAATTAAAAAATTATCAAATTATCAAAACAAAAACACAAAAAAACCTCATAATTAGTAATATGACAAATAAGAATTTAGAAAAGAAATATACAAGAGGTATAAAAGACACTCATATAACCTCTCATCCTTAAAAGAGATAGAAAATCATAAGTCACAAGAAAATTAAAAGTAAAAAATATAAATGTTACAAAATCGAAAATTTGATCAATAAATTTTAACAGATAATAGATTTAAAGAAAATGAATACAAGAAAATCAAAGTCAATAATTCAAGTAATATGACAAATAATAATTAGGAGAAAAAAAGTATCAAAGAGAAATGAAAGAAACTCATATAACTCTCATTCTTAAAAGATATAAAACACCATAAATTAGAAAAAAATATAAAGTAAAAAATATAAATGTTACAAAATCAAAGGTTTGATTAATCAAATTTCACAAATAATAGTTTTAAATAAATTGAGTACAAGAAAATCAAAAGTCAAAAATCAAAATAATATGATAAATAATAATTGAAAGGAAAAGGTGTAATAGAAACATAAAATACACTCATATAACTCTCACCCTTAAAAGTGATAAAAGATCATAAGTCATATGAAAATAAAAAATATAAAATATAAAAAGTTAATAGAACCCCGTAGTTTCTAATCTTTGATCCAAATTCTATTTTGATTCTTAAATTTTAAAAAATTATAATCGGATCCCTAATTGCCCAAAGTTATCTTATTTTGATCTTTTCATCCATGAAACCATCTAAATTAATGGTAAATATAGTTGACACCATTTGATGATGTCAACTAACATCTAACGTGGCATATAAGGGACCAAAATATAATTTTTTCAAAGTTTAAGGACCAAAAACAAAATTATTTCAAAATTTTTATGAATTTCATATATTTTTATAAATTATTAAATTAAATTTAAACTTATATTTTTATATTTTTTGTTGTAATATAATTTTTTAGTTACTTTTTAATAGAAAATAGTTTTAAAAATTAAAATTAAGTTAAAATTTCAAATTCTATTTTTTAAAATTCAATATAATTTTAAAAACAAAAAATTATTTTCTATAAAAAATATTATTTTGCTCATAAATCATAATAAAAATATTATTTCTATCCATAAGATATATATTTTGAAATATTAAATATTATTTATTTTCCTTTTTCAAATACATTTTATAAAAAATAAATAAAGGAAAAGATAAAACTAATTCAAGAAAAATTGATTTTTATATATTTCAAATATATTTTCTAAAATATTTTAATTTTTATTATGATATGATTTATCAATAAAATAATATTTTTATTAGAAAATATATTTTTAAAAATTTAAATTAAGTTGAAAATTTCAAAATAATTTTGTCAAAAATTATATCATTTTAAAAAATTAACTAAAAATTTTTATATCGGTTTAAAAAATTAAATAAAAACTCTATATCATGTTAAAATAATATGTAAAAATTTTCAAAAATAGATTTATTAATATATTCAAATATAGAAAAACTTTATATTCATATAAAATAAAAATATATTTTAAAACATTTTTTTATTTTTTCTTTTTTATAAAACATATTTTATAAATATATATTTAAAAAGGAAAAATAAAAGATATTTAATATTTTAAAAAATAAATTTTTTATAAAAATAATATTTTTAATAATTTTTTTGGTTTTAAAATGTATTAAAATTTTGTTTTTAATAATTTTCTATTTAAAACAAAATTTTATCTAATAAAGTATATTATAACAAAAAATATGCAAATATAATTTTAAATTTAATATTTTTATAAGACTTGTATGAAATGTATACAATTTTGATATAGTTCCATTTTTAGTGCCTCAACTTTGAAAGAATTCTATTTTGGTTTGTCATTTGCCACATGAGATGTTAGCTGATGTTATCACATGGTACTAGTTGGTATTGGTTGTTAATTTAGATGGCTACATAGATAAAATGATCAAAATAAGATAATTTTGGATAATTAAGGATCCGATTAAAACTTTTTAAAGTTTAAAAATCAAAATAGAATTTAATTCAAAATTTAGAGACTACAAACACTATTAACCAAAATATAAATGTTACAAAACTAAAAAGTTGATCAATACATTTTAAAAATAATGGTTTAAAAAACATAAATGCAAAAAAATCAAAAGTTAATAATCCAAATAAATATTAGACAATTAAAAATTTATTATGTTTTATGTAATAAAATTAAGATTTATAAATTTATAATTTATGTAAAAAAATTTGGCATTTATTACAAAATATTTGAGTTTTAACAGCTTCCAATATAATATATATATATATATATATATTAGGTAATTAGTTTATTCTTTACAAATTACAACTATGGATTAATATTGCTAAGAAAATTTTTATTCTAATTGTTCAAAGAAAACGTGATTGATAATATCTTTTATTTTTGTGTGGTTAGTAGCTTTTCCCATCTTAACTTCTGTAGATATAGGTTTGCATAGTTATTTTCCTCCATGAATTCATGTACATATATATATATATATATTTTTTTTTTTTTCTTTTAAGACAGCATGAGTTAGAGCTCTTGGATCATTAATGACTATAGATTTGTGGAATGTCTTTAGCATATATCACTTTGTTTTACGTGTAAAATTTATCTAATAAAACTTGTAGTCCTTTGCGTTTTGGACTGAATGATATTTTGGTTAATTTATCAAAATGCATTCAGAAAAGCACACATATTGAGTGAGACTTGGGTACCGAAACACTTTAAAACCCTTTATGCATACGGCTGGATGTCATGATCGAAGAATAATCTTCTGCAGCCTTTATCTTCTTTTGGAATTTGTTAATGTGAGCCTTCTGAATCCATGAAACAATTATCTCATTTTCTTCCTCTTAACTCAGCAGAGGATACAAAATGAAGCAATAAAGGTAAACTATATAAGAAATTTTGAACCTTAGGGTGTTGAAGATGCAGCCAAGTTTTGTGTATCAACCTTTTGTTACTATCATATGTTTTGTATTTTAACAATATTAATGAATTTATGCATATTTTCTCGATAAGAAGCAAAAAGCACAGAAACGGCGTCAAAAGGGAAACTTAATTAGATGCTAAAGGGAATCATTGATCTGCAGTCTTACCTTTTATATAATTCTGTATAGTTTTTCTTTAGTTAATAATTATTTACAAAAATAAAATGTTAGGAAAAATCAGAAATAATTGTCAAGCAATGTTGTTGGTGGTGAAGGTGAAAATTGAGAATCACCCAACACCCGATATTACCATCGATCCATTCATGGGCATAATTAAGAGACGTGTCGGCCACTCACCGATGCATCGCTGCTGACGGCCGAACTAAACTATAGCCACTCTTTTATGGGACTTAACGTTATCCACACAGCTTAACCATCCTCAAAATCCAAAACAGCTAAAATAATATTTTAGCTAAGCCAGGCTATCAATTAGAAGAAAGAAAAGAGTTATACGATGTTTGTTAAGAAAAATTCGACAGATGTTTTTTATTTAAATTGATTAAATATAATTAAAAATTAAAATTGATAAATTAAGATCATACGTAATGTATAAGATAATTAATAGAATTATCCTATATATGTTTAATTTATATCTAAAAATAAATAAAATTACAAGAAAAATTAATCATCTTCTAAGATAATTTAATTCTTTCAAAATAAAAAAATTTATTTTAAATTCATAAAATTAAACTTACATATCTTATTATATTTTAAAAAATTATATTAATAATTTAAATTATATAAATTTGGAGAAAAATAATTTTGATCAATAAATAAATTATTTTATTTTAAATTTTATACACATCAAACACAAAATAAAATGACATTATTTAATCTAATACTATTTATAATATCATCTAATTTTATTTTATCATAATCTTATATGTCAAATATATTTTAAAAGTTTTTATTATATAGATCTAGTATGTAAATTTTGAAAAAATGAATAAATTTTGATATATTTTTTAGATAGATATTTTAATAAAATTTTTGATAAAATTTTTGTCATTAAATAAATATTAGTCAAATTTAATTATAAATGATAAATATTTTTTTACATATTATTAATTTTTTCATTAAATTCTATCAATTTATCAATTTAGTTTTTTTTATTAAAACTTTTATTAAATATTTTTAATAAAAAAATTATAATAGGTTCCTAATTCTTATAATTTGTTTCTAGATGTTTTACCCATGTTTTTCTTTTTCTTTCTTTTGATAATTTGTTATATACGTGATCTAGAAGATATATATGGGCAATAATGGAAACAGGAAAAATCCACAATTATCACTTTAAATAGACGCCAAACAAAAAGGAAACGCATGTCGTAGAAATAACATCATTCCTCCTCCCTCACTTTTCTTTCTCTATTTCTAGACTTCATTTTTTTTAGTATGTATTATACCATATATTCTCCTCATAAGACCAATTCTTTTCTCTAGAAAGCTTTGCCAAAAACTTCTCCTCGTCTTATTAAATCTTCCATTTTTCTCTCGCAAACATACGAAAGCATGGGAGAAGAAATTACTTCTAATATTCATCTTCATGATGATCAAGTTGAAGAGCCTGAAGAAGCACTTTCTCTTTGCGACCTTCCTTTAGATTTGACAGATACCATTAATGGCAACCCCGAAAATGATCATTTGGAAAAAATATTGTCTGCCCAATCTCGAAGATCATCATCCACGGCTGCCCCTGAATTCTTTGAGTTTCTGAACGACATTAGCTCCGATATGTGCGCAGCCGACGATATAATTTTCTGCGGCAAACTCTTTCCTTCTAGAGAACAACCTATTTCCTTCCAAACATGGGAAGAAAAGAGGAAAAGCAATGTTTTACGCAAACGATCCGAGTCACTGTCCGAGTTATGCAGCAGCTCCATAACTCGTTCAAACAGTACAAAAAACACTACACTTCTCAGGAGCAGCCGTTCCTTGGATTATCAAAAGCTTCATCGTTATGACATGGAGAGGAATCCTTCGGTAAGAAGGGTCGAAAGACATGATCAGGTTTCACCTAAAAAATTAGTTAAGCCAAGATGGTATGTTTTCATGTTTGGAATGGTTAAGTTTCCACCGGAAATGGAGCTTAAAGATATCAAAAGCCGGCAATCCCATCGCAGTCCTTCGATTATGTTTCCCACGGTGGAAGATGGCGGCAAGAAGCTCGCTGGTAACCGAAGCTCCAACAAGTGTTCTTCTTGGAGTTTGTTAAAAGCGTTGAGTTGCAGAGATCATACTAGCGTTGATGTAACGGCGTCGTTCTGGATGCCTCACGCCTAATGTGGCACGGAGCTGAACCATTTCCCAACAGTTTACTTTTATCGTTTGTGGACTTTTAAGCCTCTTGTTTTTACGTGGGAGGGATGACGACTTGACGTAGAAGGGGAGGATGATGTACAGTGGCGGTCCACTAGTGATAACGCCCTCTCGCTTTCAGTAATTGATTTTATTTTATTTTATTTTTTGTTATTTTACTACTATTAAGTTTTGGGAATGTTAGGAATTAATGATAATCACGAGATTCCTGACAATACAACATTACAAATCATATCATCAATATTTATTAAATTAATTTTGTAATACTTGGAATAGAAAATATCGTCACTTTTGGATGTTTGCTTTTGTGTGTGTGTATATATATATATATATATATATATAAGTTATTATTTAGAGTTATTTTGTATTAATACATGTTTAAATTGATTTTGTATGTTTAGTTTTTAAATATCAGTGTAATTGTTATATTTTTTTTATTATTGAATCAAAATAGTTAAATATAAGTTTTATAAATTTAATTTTAATCTAAAAAAATGTGTAATACTTATATTAATACAAGTAAATTATATATATATATATATATGGGAGTTGGTAGTTCATTTTTATCTTTTACCATAAAAATAAAGTCGAATTATGTCAAAAGTTTTTATATTTTATGAAATTTAAAATTTAGTTCATGTATTATAATTTATATAAATTTAGTTTTCATACTATTTTGATTTGATAATTATAATCTAATAAATAATGTTATAGCATCTATATTCGGAGATCTATCGTTAGATTTAACAAATGAATGGAGTCGTCACCAATTTTTTTTAATTAGGTGTGATTGGTCACTTAAGGAATCTATCATTTTAAGAAACTTCTAAGCTTGACTAAGAGTCCTAAAAGAATAAGTTTGAGTCTACTAACCAGAATATGATTTGAGAGTCGGCTACATATGGGAAAAGTTATAGCACCTTCACATGCCCATCCGAAGATGGTACCATATTATTTCAATTTATCCTAAAGTATTGAGTCTAATGGTTTTAAATTTTAAATTGAAATATTAAAAATAATTTATAAGATTCTTCTATCAATCTGGTAGAATTCTTAAAAAATATTTTTTTACTTCAAGAGTATTTAAGGATCCAATTTGATTTCTTGAAGAGGTTCTGTCGTCGGAAAAATGTTTAATTATTATTTATTTTTTTTGTCAAAAAATATATCTAATTATTCCACAATTTGTGCCAAATTAGAAATATTTTCTCTTTTTGTGAATTTTTAAAATTTTTCACCATTTGAGTCTATTTAGAAATTCTTTTTATTTTCTTTGAAAAGAAAATAATATGACAATTACTTTTATGAAAATTTTTCATCTAAATTATTCCACCATTTGGGTCAAATTTAGAGAAAATTTCTCACCTAGAGATTTCTTAGAAATTTACCATTTGAAAATTTCTAAGAATCTCATTTTAAATAATTATCAAATATTTTCAATCTAAATTTTTATTCAGAAAAGAATACAATTACTTGTATTGAAATTTCATCTAAATCATTCCACCATTTGGGTTAAATTTAGAGAAAATTTCTCACATAGAGATTTCTTAGGAATTTACCATTTGAAATTTCTAAGAATATCATCATTGGGTAATTTGTATTTAATTCAAAATTTTTTTTATATTTTTATAACTTTTATGTTTTTTAATTTTTTTGGTTTGAAAACAAATATTAATTATTGTTATTGAAATTTTATTTAAATTATTCACCTTTTGGGACAAATTTAAACAAAATTTCTCACCTAGGAATTTCATAAAAATTTGCCATTTGAAATTTTTATGAATTTCATCATTAGATAATTAATATTTATTCTCAAAATTTTTATTTTTTATTAATTTTATTTTAATTAAATATAAAAAAAACTAAGAAAAAAAAAAATAAACAAATAAAATACTTAAATAAATAAAAAAATACCAAAAATATTCGAAAATGGCTCGACTTGCGGCTGGTGCAGCTTGGCTTCAAGCACAAAAGGCAGCTCGAAGGCTTGGGTCAGGGAAATCGGCTCTGCTTGGCTTCAAGAATCAACTGGTAAGCAGGTCAGAAGTGGGTTGGTGCTCCGAGTTGGGTCGCTTAAGTGGAAATGTGCGGATCCTAAGGTTTTCTTAAGGCCCAAACGACGTCATTTTGCGCAAGTATAAAAGGTAAATAACCCAACCTTTCAGCAAATACGCCTTTTTTCTTCTCTCTCTTCTCTTCTTTTTCTCTTCTTTCTCTCTATCCGATACCAGTTTTCGATTGAATATTTAACCGAAAACTAGAAATTTATGCCGAAAGCTTCAAAGTTGGTCGAAAACTTCTTTGAAAAATTCAACATCGTCGAAAAATTCACTGAAATCTGAAAAATTTCCAAAATTTTTCAAAAAAAAAAAAATTTCTAAAAAAATTTTAAAAATTGTTAAATTGCTTCTAACCACTCCTAGAAGATTTTTAGACTTTGTCTTTTATTTTTAGCTTTCTGATTTGTCCCCATTTTTTTGTGTAAGCCTATATTTATAGGCATTGATCATAAATAATTTTTGATCAATTTCTATTCCCTATTTGATTGGGATTCAAGTCCAACCTTACCAGCCCCTATTCTAGAAGGAAGTGGAAAAGAATAAAATAAAATTATATATATACAAAATTAAGACTCCATTTTGAACAAGGAAACCAAAATAATAATAATAATCATGAAAATAAAATAAAATCAACCGAAAATAATAATTTAATTTAAAAAAATAAAAAAAAGTTAAACAAAATAAAATAAAATAAAACAGGGCCAGTCTGTCCTTACTGAAACAGATCTGAGCTAAGCCCAATGGGCTTAGGCCCAGCCTTTGTTGGACCAAGCTCGATGCACCTAGGCTTGGGCCCGAACAAATTAGGGTGTCTACAAATAATTTTATCAATATTTTGTCATTAAAAATGTTGACGTGGTCGGTACTTGGATGGCATGAGAGTTGGCTTTCCTTACATTATATTAACTTACTGACATAACAAATTAGATAGATGAAATCGATTGTTAAATTATATAAATGATTATTATACTCACAATTTTAACATTTTATTTAATCAAATATTTATTTTTTCAACTTTTTTGAAATTTTATAAAAATTTCTATATTTTTTAATTTTTTATGGTTTTTAGAAAATTTTTATAATTTTTAATATTTAAATGAATAAATAAATAAATAAACTAAAGAAGACCCAAGGCTTTAGAATTTATTTTGTTTGATATATTTAAGACCAAATAGTATAAAAATCTAGGTAAAATAGAAGAATATTGAAACACGAAGAGTTTTTTATTTTGATTTATTCTTCAATTAAATAAGATAAAAAAACATGTAAAATCTTTTTAAAATTTATAAACTCTTTTTAAAACATAAAATATATAAAAAATTTCTAAAAAACATAAACATTTAAATATATGGAAAATTTTATAAAAATTCAAAAATTTTTAAAATAATAAAATTATATAGTTTGTTTAACTAAAAATATTAAAATTTGAAAAAATACAAAAACTTTCAAAAATTAAAATTACAAAAATTAAAATTTTGAAAAAATAAATTTAATATTTTAAAAAACCATAAAATTTATAAAAAAATTCAAAACATTTTTTTATATTAGATGAATTAAATTTTAAATTTCTTATAAGTACGTAGACTAAATTTTAAATTTTATGTGAATATAAAGATCATGTTTATAATTTAATAATTGATTTCATTTAAGTTACCACGTTAGCAAGTCAATATCACGTTAGCAAAATCAATGGTCTTATAAGCAAATTTAATTGTCACGGCAATATTTTTAACTATAGAAAATTAATGAAATAAGTAATTGAACTAAAATTATTAAATTAAAATAATATGAGAACTAAATTTATATAAATTATAATACATTGACTAAATTTTAAATTTTTACAAAGTATAAAGATCTATGACATAATATGATCTAAAAACTATTATTATTATTATTATTATTATTATAACGTAACTTTGCTTTCTCAACCTCTCTCAATATATTGAGTATGACAAACCTTAATTTGATTCCGGTGATTCTTCCATTTGCATGACAAAGGGACGACATTTACACATAAGACAATGCCTCTTTTTGTTTTTGTTTTTTTTGTTTTCAATGAAATGAAAGAAATTTCAATTTTTTCGACCTTTCTGAAAAGAGAATATAGGAAATGTGTCGGTCAAATTTGTTAATTTTTCTTGACTACTGAGTATTACAGTATTTCTGAAAAGTTAAAGGACTATTCTAAATTTTATTTATCATAAATTTACACATTTGCCTTTCTAGAAGGTGTACGTTACCAAAAAAAAAAAAAAAAACACAAATGGTGCTCTAGTGATTTGATATATATATGTATGTATTTGGTATTCAAGGTTATATGTTTGATATATATGTGATTTATCAACCAACCAGGTAGTTACTGGTCTATTAATTTGATATATACTAGACTTTGATTACACTTACTATGTGAGTGAAAAAGAAATTGTTTTGAAAGAAAATATTATATAAGAAAGGGTTGCTGATTTTTTTTTTAATTAAGTGGGTTTTTTTATAAAGTAAATAGATTTATTTATTTTTAATTTTAGTTTTTTTTATAATAATTTTGTTTGAATTTTATTAATTCACCCAATAAAATTAATTTTTTTTTAGATAAAAGCTGGAATTAATTAAACGATAGGAGAATTATCCAACTTTACAACCGAACAAATCCTCTTCTAATGACAAACCATGCCTTGCTAAAGAGTGTGTTGCTGCATTTATTTAATAAAGTTAATTGCTATCACTTGTTTCATGATACCAAATTCAGTAAAAAATTTTATATTATTATAGATACATGTTAATCATAATCACGGCATTTATTTAATAAGAACCAAGACCATAGCCATAAGAGGAAAAAAAAAACAAGTTCATTAAAGAATAAAGAACAGTAAAAAGAAAAAAAATATAAAGTAGTAAATATATATTAAGGTAAAAACCAAAAGAGATAGATAATCACATTCCATGTGTTTTAATATATACCTCCAAGAAGATACCATAGATATTATTATTAGAAGTTCAACTTGTGATTTAAACGTTCAATTAATGTGTATAATAGTAATAATAATAACAATAATAATAATAATAATTTCGATTAAGAAGTGAAAAAGAATGAAAATATTAAAAATGAGTTGACTGTCGGAAAAGTAATGAAAGTTCTAAAAGAAAGAGATAACTAATATATATATATATATATATATATAAATATATAAAATTGTTTTAATTATTGATTTTAATAAATTTAAGAAATGAGATTAATTTTTGTTTGACTTGTCCTTTTTATCTCTTAAATTTATTGAAATCAATTGTTAAAAAAAGTGTAAAAAGTGAAAACCAAAAAATTTTTCACATATATAAATTAATCTTGGCCATACATCTATGTATATATACATTCACGAAAAATTATCAACTTACACAGTGTAATTTTTTTTTTAGTTTTACACATTTTTTTAACTTTTGATTTTAATAGATTCAAGAGATGAGAGAGACAAGTAAAAATAAAAAAAATTTAATCTCATCCATTTGATCTATTGAAATCAAAAGTTTAAAAAAAATATAAAACTAAAAAAGTTTTATATTGTGTAAGTTTATTTCTCCCAAATATATATCAATATATATATATATATATAATATATATATAAAGGATAAGAGAGACAAGTAAAAATAGGAAAAAATAGTTTAATCTCATTTTTTGAATCTATTAAAATCAATGGTTAAAAAAAATATAAAACTAAAAAAATTTTACACCATGTAAATTTATCCCTTCTCATATATATATATATATAAATAATCAAGGCACCACTAATTTGAGAAAGCTTAATGAATGTTTATGCATAATATTATAAATAAGATTAGATGATTATCATCTTATTTTGTGTTTGGTGCACTTTGCATACATTAAATGAGCATTGGATTATAAAGAGAATTAATTATCCTTATAATATAAGATAACTCATTCTTCTCTGGGAGGGAAGGGATGATTATTTCTAATCCTAAGAGATTAAGTATTAAAAGCTTATAAATGACCTATTTTGTTTTAAAATTTTACTTAAGCATTTAATAAACTAACAGTTGTCATTGCTTAATTGGTTAATCCAAAATTTTTTCCTTCTTTTCCTTTTTTCTTTTTTAATTTTCCCTTATTTTATTTTTTGCTTCTTTTTCTTCCCTCATTTTCTTTCTTTATTTTCATTTTTCCCTTATTCTTCTTTTTTTTAAATAAATAAAAATATAGTTTTGATAAAAAATAATTTTTTGAACTTTTTTGAAAACTTAATTTATTTTTTGTTAAAAATAAATTTATCTCTTAACCACAAAACTTATTTTAAATTAAATATTTCCAGTTAATAAATTTTAAATTATTAAATTAAAATTTTTTTCTTCTTATTTTTCCTTTTTCATATTTTCATATTCCATTTTTCTTAATTTTTTTCATTTTTTCCCTTTCTCTCTTGTTGAGAGGGAGAATAAAAGAAAAGGAGAGAAGAAAATTAAAAGAAAGAAAATATATAAATTATGTTCTTGATTTCTTTTTTCAAAAAAGGATAGCTATTTCTTTTGAAAAACCATTTTAAAAAATATTTTATATCTCAATCATATAAATTATTTTAACTTTAAAGTATAAAAAAATAAAAACAAATGAATGAAAAGAAAAATAAAGAGAAAAATAGTGAAAAAATATTTTTGATAAAAATTAAATTTCAAAAAAATGTTTTTTAAATTAAATTACTTTTTTTAGAATGATTGATTATTTTATTGAAAGATAAATTTTAGAAAAAAATAAATTTAACTCTTATCTATAAAAATGATCATAAAAGATCTATTTTAGTTAAAAAAAATTTTGAATTACTTTTATATAAAATATTATAAATCTAAATTGTTAGCTCTTTAAAGAAAAGTAATTTTGACTAATAAAAAAAACATTTTATCCTAATCTTAATTTTATACATAACAAATATGGTGAAAGAAAAAATTATCATATCATATTTTTAATTATTTCATACATCAAATATAAAATAAGATTGTATTATTTAATTTAATTCTATTTATAATCTTATATCATTTTATTCTATTATACTCTTACGCATCAAACACACTTTTAGTGTCTCATCTAATTTAATCTTATCTATAATCTTATATCATTTTATCCTATCATAGTCTTGTGTACTAAACACATCATTAAGGTTGTGTTTAGTACATAAGATTATGATAGGATAAGATAAGATGATATTATGATTAGTATTAAATTAAATGATATCATACTATTTTAGGTTTAATATATGTAAAGATTAGGATAAGATAGTTTATTTATTGGTTAAAATTATTCTTTCTTAATTTATACAATTTAAATTATTGATATAATTTTTAAGAGTAACTAGGACATGTAAATTCAATTTCATGAATTAAAAATAATCTTTTTCACTTTAAAAGAATTGAATCGTCTTATGCAAAGAGGATAATTAATATTTCTTATAATCCTATTTTTTTCTTTAGATATAAATCAAACATAGTATAGAATGATTATTATTTTATCCTATCTATTATCACATACATCAAACATGACCTTAGTGGTCTTATCTAAAGTTATTTTATTTTATTTTATTGGTTTTTTTAATTATGATTGGGGTTAGACTCTTAATTTTAAAATCGACTCCATTATTAGCATTAAGCTAGCTGCTCATTGGTTATTGTTATTTTTTTAGTAGAACTATTTCATTTCATTTGGACTTTATTTAGCTTCGTAGCAATAAAAGTCTTATAAGTAATGAACCATTTTTTGTTAAAAAATGATATGATATCAATTTATATATTTGTAAAGGCATAATTAATCGGAGTGCAACTTATTCGTGAGCATGAAATGGCTAATCATGAAAGCTTGGGCTTGGTTTCATCTAAAAACTTTGATGGTTGATTTTCATGCGAAATGATAAGTATAATTTAGTTGGTGAATGAAGCAAAGAGGGTTATAAGTAGTAGTGATCCCATATACTTATGTTGTTCGACAATGATAATGGCAGTAATTATAAACCTTCTCAATGTAAAGAAAAGGACTAAGAAAGGAAAATGAAAATCTTGAAAACATATCAATTATCACATTAGAGTTAACTAATTATAATTTAAAATTATATAGAATTCATTAAAATTTTATATAAAACTTATATTTATAAGTAATAAATATTTTCATAATAAAATATGATTGAACAATTACATGATTATATAATAAAAGAATTGCTTGTGAAATGTTTCTGCTTTCTATGTATGTATAATTCATTGAGGTGGCAAATATTTTAATTATGTATGCCAAAGTCTTTGGAGGAAAATTCCTTGTGTTTAATTAAATTGAAAAATTATTAGAGAAGCCCTTCCCTTCATGTGATCACCTTTAGGTCCAACAGTCAAGTAAGTTCACGTCATTAAAATTTGATATAATATATATTAATCAGCATAGATGGATCCACAAGAAATTTGTCATGTATGTTTTATACAATTGGTTGATTCTAGTTTGTATGAGAGGAAACATCTAACTAATAATTTCTCATCAATTATCTCGCATGCTTCTATTCGTGCCACTTGTCTTGCTTCATTCTATGTCTCCCATATATTTTAAAAATATACAGTAAAGCATATATGGATAAGATAGTAGAAATTTACTGCTGTGAACAAGTAGTCATCTGTATGTTTTATAATGTGAATATTATGATCATGAATGGAGAAAACAAAATTTCATATTTTTGGAAAAAAATTTAGATAAATTTTTCTTAGGTAAAATTAATGGAAAAATAAGACCACTATTAGAAGAGAATCGGAGCTAGCCTCAGGCCTCTCAAGTCCTACCGCCCAGATGTATTGAAATTATATAATTAAGGAAACCAATTTAGGTAAATGAATATGGCAATTTTGTCTTAGCCATTCTAGTCCACTAGTATGACCCAATCTCAAATATATATGTATATAAGGGTCAAGATCAATTTATACTAATGTCGGATTTTTTAGTTTTATTTTTTTTTAATTATTGATTTTAATAAATTTAAAAAATAAAAAAGATAAATGAGAAAAAAAGATTTACATTGGTATAAGTTAATATTTTTCTCTATATATATATTCTTCTAATTAATTAATGTACAGATTAACTTTGTGTTAATTCCTTTTACTCTGTAGATTCAATTTTTTTTATATTTGTGATTATTAAAATTTAAATATTAATCAATAAAATTAAAAGTTTAGCATACTAATGCCTGTTGATTGCAAACTTAAAATTTGGTTTTAATTAGCAATAATGTGAGTCAGGACATTTCGAATCCATTTTTCGACAAAATTTCAGACTGATATTCAATGAATTTCATCTAATCTAATTAATAACTGAATAATTTGCTTTCGATCAAACTATATATTAATTTTTAGATGTTGAACATTAGAGACTATATATACCACGATATCAAATTGCTTAATTTCTTTTCGGGTAAAGTAGTTAATTTTTAATTGTAATGACTGCGCATTCTTAGGCAGCTTGACCAATACACAATAATAATTCAATTAATTACAACACAAATTCAATGTACTTATCACTTTTCCTTTATCACTGCTTTTTTGTACCAAGCATAAATATAGATATTCAATCATAGTGTCAAAACGTGAAAATTAAGTCGAGACTTTGATGACTGTAAAACAATGATCAATCTAATTAAGCTCTCCGAAGACTATGATTATTAATTTCTCGACCCCATTTTATATTATGGCTTCATTTAAGAAATTAAGATCAGTTTGTTTCAACAAGAACAATGAAACACAAAAAGAAAGATAGCAGCTCATTTCTACTTTTTTTTTTGGGTGAGATTTACAGGATACAAAGAGGTAATGAATTTATAAATGAAAAGAAAAATGGATACAGTTTTCTTTTCTGCATATCTCTACTTGACAATATACAACATATTGGAGTTTAGAAGATACCCTGTATTTTTTTTGGGCGACAGGAAAGACATTATTATTGCTATATCAGCAACAATACAAACCATACTCCTGAATGATTTATGAGACCAAACCGGGACCTTAATCAATCAAGACCAAACAATTGGGTGTCGATTGAACTTTCTTTTGCTGGATTTTGGTGGCTAGCGTTTTTGAATGTTTATTTGTGTTTTATGGGTGCCCTTAATATTTTTTGAGATTTTGCATAGGTTTATGATGACTGTTTTAAGCTTTAGGTCAGATTCATAACTTGTAAAGCTGTGCTTTTTCATGATGGTGTTTTAGATTTTATTGGTTCTCAAAATGTTTTGAGCATTGTGCAGAAATGCAGGGTTATTTGAATCAATATGTGTTTGTTATTATTGCTTGAGGCACCTGTTTGCCTATCTAATGCTTATATGTATAAAATCAGTGTTTGAGATGTTTTAAAATTTTGTAGTATGTAGGCTATTGTAAATCTGTTTAATGGCTATTGTAAAAAACATGTGCAGGATAAATGATTCTATTATATTTTAGTCATTAGCCTTTTTGAAAAATTTCCATAATCTAATTTGTGCGCAAGCATTTCACTTACGCATTTATCTTTTCTTTTTTTATTATTATTATTATTAAATATATTGTAAAAATGGGAGAGTACTATGAAGTGAAAGTTTAAGGAGTTATATAGAAAATTTCTGTTTAAGCTTAATAAGGTTTTATCTGTGACAAAAACACCTTAACGGGGCATAAACGCGGGGCGAGAACAAGAGTTTTTCTTTTTTTTCCCTTACTAATTGGTATGAAAAAGCAATTAAAATTCAATTAATGATTAATAATTAATTATTAATATTTTCTTATAACAGTTCTTTGATTAACTATGATGAAAGAAAAGATCACTTGGCCAATCACCTTCAGTTTCTTTCCATCAAATGAAATGGAGCATAAATGCTTGTCTATGTTACGTAGTACAAATGCTTGAAAGCAAATGAATGTTAGCACTCATTGCCTTACTCTTTTTGTTGTTGGCTCTTCTCATATCAATGTTTATATTCACATTCAAATGCATGTTGCTTATATATGTTTTAATTTATCATAAAAGGGCCTTTGCTAGATATGGATATTTTGTCTATTAACATTGGACAATTTGTTAATGGGATTGACTCAAATTTTATAAAAGATTTGTTTGAGATTTTTTTAAAAAAAGTTGATTAGATATTATTTGATGAATAAGAGGATTTGCAATAGAAAAATTTTAAGAGAAAATAAATTCTTGATTGGCAAGTTAATATACTTATAAATAGGTAAAATCTCTTTAAGATTAGATATGAGAAATAAATGTAAAAGAGTTACAGAGTTTTATGGGATAGACACCTCATAGGGTTAGAGAAGATTGAGAAGGTTATTATGGGTATGTATTCTTGAATATTTGCAATGGACTAGAGGAGAATGGAAAGGTCCACATAGGTATGATGATTGTTACGTTTGTTTGGATAAATTAAGAGAGATTAAGATGATCCATATAAGTATTGGTGCATATAAGTATATATTTATTTAGATTGAAAGTATTTCATAGAATTAAATGAGAATGAAAGGGCCCATAGGTATGAATTGTGAGTGAGTGTTAATTATTTTGATGTGTTTGTAATTTTTTACAATTAGTAAATCTTTCCTCTCACCCATGGACGTAGGTCAATTGGGCTAAACTACAATAAATTGATATCATTTTTGTGGTTGATTGATTATTTAATTATACTTTTGTTGTCTTGATTGTTTAATTAATTGGGGCTTTTTGGCTTAACAATTGGAATCAAAACTGTTGTGATTCTAACAACTAGTATTAGAGCCAAGTTTAAAGCTTATGGATGAGATTTTTAACAACTAGTATCAAAGCAAAGGTTCAAGACATGGAAAGAGGCAAACCTGAAGAGATTGACTCAATAGAAGAGTTTGAGTTCATGTTTCGAGAGATTAATTTGCTTGAAACGTAAAGACACACAAAGAAGATTGTTACGAGATATTCATTGTTAATAAACACTCACTCAAGATTAGATCTTGTTTTCCACTATTTAATAAATAAACAAAACAACAAATGAAACAACCTTGGATAAGAAAACCCACAACTTCACCCTAGCACCTATTCACTCTCAGCACACTCCCATCACTCTTTCTTTCTCGACTCCCTTGTTTTTTTAAAATTCTCACCACTCAAAAGCTATTTATAAGAGAAAGTTACATAAAAAAAAATGCTTCACAATGTGGAGTAATGGCTAGTGGGTTGTGGTGAACATGAGGAAAAAAACTTACACCATATACGCCATGTTCACCAATTGTGGTGATAATTATTTCAAGCCACACTATCCTAGCACATGAGTATGTGTTTGTTGAGGTTGAAAATATTTCATAAGACAAAAGGAGAATGATAGGATCCATGGGTATTAATTGTGAGTGAGTGTTGATTGTTTTGATGTGCTTGTAATCTCTACAATTAGTGAAATTTTTTTCTCGTCTATGGATGTAGGACTAAATCACGTTAAATTGATATCTTTTGTGTATTTGATTAATTATTTGGTTATATTTTTGTTGGCTTGATTTCTTAATTAATTGAGTCTATTTGTCTAACAACTGTAATAAGAGTTATTATGATTCTAGCAATGAGTATCAGAGCCAAGATTAAAGCTTGTGATGAGATTCCTAACACTTGCCACCATAATTTTCATCTAGCAATATGGAGATGATCAATAAGTTAGGTGTATTGGCTTTGGTTATTCCTTTAGAGTGTCGTAGGAGAAAAAAGAGTAGAGTTAAGTATAATGCATTAAAAAGGCAATTAGTTTATGAAGTAAATGTTAAGGGACTTTTTTTTTACATCAACCTAGCTTGTGTTAAAAGTACTCATATAGATCAACATGCATTTCATACACTTTGTGATTTACTTAGCATCACTGGTCGTATAGTTCTTGTATATCATTGTCTATGATAAAAAGAAAAAAAAAGTTGTTAGTAGAGAGTTTGTGAGGTCTAGGCAGAGAATAACTCAACATTTTTCAAATGTCTTGAATGTGTTTTAAGATGTCATGAAGTCTTGTACAAAAGGTTTAAATTCGTAACCAAAACTTCATTAATAAGAGGTGGCAGTGGTTTAATTAGATATAATTCCTAACTTTTATATATATAATACTTTAATCTATATTATGTTTTCACTTATAACTCTTTGTTTGTTTTATTTATAGAACTATCTTAGGGTCTTAGATGGGACCTATGTCAAAGTAAATGTACTTGCTATTGATAAGTCTAGATATCAAACTAGAAAGAATGGGATTGTGACTAATGTGTTTGGTGTGTGCTATCAAGATATGCAATTTATTTACATTCTACTTGGGTGGGTGAAAAGGTTTAGCAATGAACTCTAGAGTTTTATGTGATGCATTCCTTAGGAAGAATGGTTTAAGAGTCTATATAAAGATGGCAAAATAATTCGTACTCAACAGGTTTTGACACCTATGATCCGATAGCATCGAATTTTTTTTTTTAAATCGAAGGTTGGAATGGGTTGGGTTTTTTTCTCTAAGGTTGGATTCGGATTGAAGTAGGATTTTAAGTGGCACAACTTTGACTCGACCTGGATATATATAAAATATATATTTTTTATTATTTGTTTAATTTTATATTTATATATGTATTATTTAATAAAATTCTTATTTAATACTTTAATTTAAAATATTAAATTAATAAAAATATTATATTTATGAATAATTAAGATATAATTTATAGTAAAAAGTAATATTTTATGAATATTATACTAAATTAAAATTATTAAATTAATTTTGAATCGAGTTGGTTGGAATTTATGATTATATGGGTTGAGTATAAAAAATAATATTTTAACATCAAATTGAGTATAGATATTAAGGTGTTGAATCAAAATTAGATCAAATGAAAACTCACCCCAACCTAATTTGTTGCCATCCTTAGTCCCCCAAAATAAAGAAAATAGCATACATAGTCCTTAAACTTTGAGTCAAATTCTATTTTGGTCCCTAAACTTTAAAATATTTTAATCGAGTTCTCAATTGCCCAAACATGTACCAATGTAGTCTTTTCGTTTGCTAAACCGTGTAAATTAATAGAAAATCCTATGTGGCATGATAGGTAACCTTTAAAATTTTAAATACATGAAATTTTAGAGTTGACTTAAACATATGTAATTAAGAAATGTGAAATTAAAAACAAAAAAAAAAAAAAAACCCTAAATCAACATGTTGTTATAACTTGATTTTTTTTTGACTCTTTTTTTCTTTCCTTCTTTTTGGTCCCTTTTTTCTCTAACAGTCAAAAGATAACCAACCACTTGGAAGGGTAGTATATGGCCCTCCCACTACCTGCACCAAAAGCTAAAGTTTAGTAGCAGTTTTACCTTTGTCAAATGAAATGCCAAGGATAAGATTCGACACTATTAGGGCTAATCCAAGCCTTTTTCTAGTCGAGATTCTAATGACATCTCTCTTCCATTTTCTCATTTGTTCCCTCTAAAATTAAGAAAAAAAAAGCAAGAGGAAATTGAGAAAAAAGAAATTGATGAAATCATTTTCATTTGTTTCAGATCTAGGTGATGGGTTAATGGCATTGGTTGATATTCAAGATGGCAAAGGTAGCCTTTTAGTTCCTATTCTATGGTGTCTTGTATTGAAATTTTGGGCTCTTCTTATTTCTCATAAAAATGGAATTTCTTGTTATATATGATTATAGGAAACTTGGGTAATTTTGTTTGTTTTTGTATTAAAAAATTGAATTTTGTGAAGAATTAGGGTTATCTTAGTTTACAATTCTTTTTATTAGTAAATATACATGAGCAATGGATTGATACGAATTTGTGCTAAATTCTTTCATGAATTAATACATGTGTTGAGTTAGTTTACATATATTTAACTAATCAGTGAAAAACAAATCCTTATTGAGTTAGTTTAATTCTGTCCTTAATTATGTTAGATTTTTATTTAGGGTTTTTTTTTTTAATTTTATGTTTTTTAATTACAAATGTTTAAGTCAACTTTAAAATTTTATGTATTTAAATTTAAAATCCCATGTATTTAAAATTTTAAAAGTTACATGTTATGCCAAATGAGATTTTTAGTTAATATAAACAATCCAAGAGATCGAAGGATTACATTGGTACACGTTTGGGTAAATGATAATTCAATTAAAAATTTTTAAATTTAAGGACCAAAATAAAATTTAACCCAAAATTAAGGACTACATATGTTATTTACTTCCCCAAAAATATATAAATGTTTAGTTAGAGTGGTATTTAGTAATACTTGCTTAAAAGTTTCATAAGGTTGCATACTTATTTAAACTTTCAAATGCTTTAGGTTAATATATAAGTTATGTGATGCCAGTTACCAGAAAGGAGAAGGTTTCCTTACCCCGTACAGGGGACAAAGGTATCATTTGAATGATTCCGGAGGAAATTTTCAATTATAAACACTCGTCTGCTAGGAACATAATTGAACTTTGTTTCGGTGTGCTCAAAGGAAGATGGGCAATTTTGACAGTCAAGTCTTTTTAACATGTGAAGATACAATGAAGGAAAACATCTGTTTGTGCATTGTGGCACAACCATCTGAAGAGAGAAATGCCCATAGACCTTTAGAGGACAATCTTGAAGAAGAGATCATAGCGGATGACTTGAAAGGTGATAGAATCACTTATGTAGATACAACGTCTGTACAAACATGGCGTGGTAATTTGGCCATTGAAAAGTTCAACCCGTGGAGGCAGATTTGGGTGATTGAATTTGAGTTACTAGTTTTGGTATGTGCTTCAAGTGTGAAATAAAAAGACAATCCTACTTGCTCATGAATTGTAGTGTATTTTTTTTATCATTATATAAGACTGAAAGAGTGCTAGTTGCATTCGGCAACCTTCTCAAACCACCTCAAACTTCTCATTTCTCCCTATATTGATATGAGAAAAACAAAATGAATTTCATATAAAACACCACAGCACATCTTTCTCAAGACTAAAAAGTGAACATTGCAATTTCAGGCAATCCTACTTTCATTCCAGCACGGAAAATAATCACCTTATAGCTGCTAATTGCCAGCACTGAAATCCTGGTCAGGACAAACTTCCCAAGCTATCAGAGGATGGCCGAAGTGGGAGAGCAAGAAAGAGTTAAACATCAGATTAATTTCCAAATGTTACTGGCTTGGCGCTCAACATTGATAACTTCACTTCTAATGCTTACAGATATCCACCACTTCATAGACAGGTCAGTTAATCACCAAGTTCAGCTCTCATAAACAGGATTCAAACAACAGGGCTGAAAATAACTTACAATATACAAATGATTGGCTTACATTTTTACTAGTAATAATAAAAATGCAAGTCATAGAATTAAAATAATAATAATAAGAAATTTCTGAATTGAACTACCTTTCGATAAACATCCAAGGTTCATCATTCATCTTCCTCTTGCTATTCATCCAAAGGATCAAAACTTCAGGATATTTTAAATGGATTTGAACTTGTTTCTTCAAGATTCGAGAATCCAGACCAAGAATCCTCAAAAATGCAGAAAGTGAAGCTCATGCAAAAGAATGCATTTTCTACAACTCGGTCTAAGTGTACACATGTCATAACAAATGCTTTCCCGCATGCATAAATTGGGATTAACAGTTGCAATTGTAAGAACAAGGCGTTAACCATAATTTCAAATGCCCATAAAGCTTTGCAATAACATTTTCAGAGGAATGTAGATTTTAAGAATTCAAACTATAGAATAATCCACAGCAATCGCACTTACTCATTATACGTAAAAGAAGAAACTGTAAAGTAAAAGAACATAAATTTCAGACAGGTGCAGTAATGCATTTTATCTGCCAGCCACATTTTAATAAGATAAAAATTCTAGCCTAAGAGAAAAGTAACTGCTGCATCATTTTAGAGCTAACGCAAATTGCAAAAGGCCCTTGTACTGGGAGCTGCAAAGTTAATTCTGTTATATTTGACCAACAAATAAAGAAGTGGTACCATAAATAACTATAAGACACACATTTTGCGGAAACATTACTGATTTGTGAGTCCTATTCTTTGTAACGATATAGAAATGAGCAATCATGCTTAGATGGCCACAGTTCTGCGAGAATAGAATGCACTACATAAGAGAATCCAAAGTGCAAACAGATATAACAATTAAGGAAAAAAATTCACAAGCTGCCAGTGAATCAATGGTAAACAACAGGAAAACACAAGCTTTCACAGAAGTCGTTCTAAGATTACAAGCTCAATATCCCAGAATTCTACAAAAGTGACCAAATCACATCTCACCTCAGAAAGAACAAGGAAGATTAGAAGAAACACAATAATTTTGTATGGAAATAATCATCTTATCAGAATTCAATTACACAAATAAACCCCGCTCTCATACCGATGATTCACCTCATAAAAATCTGTCTTACCCTCAGAAGCAGGCCGTAGACAGACCCCAGACGATGAAGTAACTCCTTGCACTGAAAATTTTACATAACCAACAACTTCTAGTTCTTCATCATCCTCACCAGAATCCACCGGCATCCTAGCTCTCAACTTGCCAGGGGTACCCTTTATTGGAATCTCTGGCACATGCCACTTCAATTCTCTCTCCGATCTGTTCAGCACAGCCTTAGGTGAAACCGTTAACAATGTTGGATCAACCGGCAATTTCAGAACAAACGTTACATCAGTCAATGGTGCTAGTAACTCCGGATTTGAAACATACTGTATCATCACAGAAAGTAAAGTCCCACTAAGACGCTTAATCAACCTAATTCTCAAAGGCAATGGTGTCAACCTAGGTAATAAACTATACTTCAAAATTGGTATAGGCTCCTCAGATGGAGCAGTTCTCACATGAAACATTCCATTACCTAGGCTACTAACCCGAGAACTCTGCACAACAAACCTCTTAACGGAACTTGTTCCTTCCACACGAAATGAAAACTCAGTATCCTTCTCACCAGAACTTTTAGGAGGCAGCGTTCTCAAGTAAACCACACCCATTAATCCAACTCTCGCAAGTAAGGATTCCCTAAACTCTGCACTGATCTCCTCTGAGATATACATTTCGGGACCTTTCATCTCAATCTTCTTCACTAAAAGATTCTCAAGAGACTTCCCTCCATCAGCACCAGCCGCTGCAGCAGTTGGAGGAGTAGCACCATCCCCAGTTTGCAAAAGTTCAAGCCCACTAAGCCCTTCCTGTTTCTTAACCTTTTTATTTTCCAAAAACTCGGACGCATCCAATCCTCCACCCCAAGCATCACTAAACCCTTCAAAAGCTTCTCCAAGAGTAGCCTGTTCATTGCCAAACTCAATCCCTCCATACTTCCCTTCAAACCCTTCAACAGTAATATCTGTAGACTGGGTTGCTTCAGCTGGAGGCAATGTAGTCACCTCTAACCCCGCCAATGCCACCGTTAAATCAGTAGCTGACGGATCCTTAGTCTTCTTAAACCCTCCAACTAAATCTTCTTGCTTATTTATAGCTTCACTCGCTGCAAACGGATCCTTTTCTGCTTCTGATTCATCTGCTTTAATCATTTTCTCGTCTTGTTCAATTGTACTTTGAGGTACAAGCGTTGAAGCTATCTGATCTCCCGCCGCTAGAGTTTCCGGCGGCAATTCAAAACTCGCTTTCGAAAAGCCTTCAATGTTGGCTTGATGTTCGACGGAATGGGCTTCAACGTTATTCCACGTGTCAGCACCACGGATCTTGGCTTCAGTGTCGAGTGCAGAATGGACCATCTTGGCAATCCCGTCGCCGTGCATAGAGGAAAGCATGGCTGCGAGACGGATGTTGCTGACTCCACGCAGGACGATGTCGAGTGCCATGTAAACCTCGGCGTATTTTCGGGCGAGTTTTTCGGGGGTGACGTCGACGCCACGGCAGGCGGTCACGATGACACTAACGGCTTGGTTAACGATGTGGATACACTCGAAGACGTTGATCGAATTGTCGTGATCCGCTGTAGTGATTCCGAGGACGTAAATGGAGTTTACAAGCCGGTAAACGACCCGATACTTACTTTCAACGCCGACGATTAGTTGGCCGCTGGAAGCAGCGAGAGGGTCGTCGCCGATGGCTTCAGTGGCGGCATCAGATTCGAGGGTGGAGTAGGAGGACGAGGCGGCGGTGGCGGCAGGGGTTTTGTGGGAGAAGGCGAGACGGGTTTGGCGGAAGGCGTGGAGGGCAATTAGGGCACGGGCTGGAGGGAACCATTCCCGGGTTTGTAAAAGGATGTCAGATCCGTTGGCTGGTTGGAGAGAGAGAGCCAAGCACGACATTTTGTTTCAGTAGTGGTTGACGTTTTTGTTGTTGCGAGATCTATGTTCTTATGGAATGGAATTACAGGGTTGAAATGGGTTTGGAGTGAATCTACCGGGAGAAAATAACAACCTTGGGAGTTTTTATTGGATTTCAGTGAATTTTGTATTCTTTTGTTTGCTCAAATGAGCTGAGAGAGAGCGGAGTCGGGACTTGGGAGATCGGAGATGGTCGGAACTATTGGTAGTTGGATTGTTGTTTCAACTTTTTGTCATGTGTTGTTGATGTGATGGGCCCAACCCAAATAGATCTGCCATCCTTAAACATTGGGCTTGTTATTCTATGTTCGATGCTTTGCTTGCAACTGACTCTTTGCAGTTCGGATTCGGCTTCTGAGGAAGGGTGCCCAACCCTCTGCTCCCAAGAGGTTTTGTTCGAGTTTAAATTATCATGGATTCGGATTATTGGCGCATCCGAGTCATTTTGAGAAAACATGAAACCGCAAGGCCCCCTTCAATTAACCTCCCAAAAATGCACGAAAGGCTGCCCAATCCTTGACCGCTTGCTATGCGGCGGCATCCCTTGAGACTGGATAACGGAGATCGTCGCCGGAAGCGGTTCCGCAAGACCCAAATATTCCTCCAACTGTCACTCCATGCCCAACTACTGTTTCCCATGTTGGTCTAGCCGCCTCCTCTCTATCTGCACACCGAATTCCCATTCCGCGTTCGCCGACTTCACCAACTATCTCTTTCATTTGGCTTCTCTAATGCCCACCATTTGCCCACTGATGACAACCCTTGCGATCCTATATTCGTGCGGAGTGTACATTCTGCTGATCAACTGCTCGAAATTGTTTAAAGCAGAGCCTTTCATTGAAAATTCGAAAACCCAAGTGCCGGTTCGTCTCATTGTGATTGATTCAATCGCCGCTTTGTTTAGGTCTGAGTTTGACAACACCCCAGTTGAGCTTAAGAGGAGATCTTCTTTGTTGTTTAAGATATCTAGCTTCCAAGTTTAAGGAGCTGGCAAATTAGGGTTAATCTAGCAGTTTTGGTGACGAATCATGTGGTTGATTTGGTGGGACCTAATAAGGGGGATAAATGAGTTGAGAATTGGGAATTTAGGAATTTTATGTACGTCAGGTAGGTGGGTTTGTCCTGCATTGGGTTTAGCTTGGGCTAATTGTGTTAGTTCAAGGTTATTCTTATCGAGGAATGAAGAGGTTATTCGTGAAGAGAATGAAAAAGTAACTGGGGAAAGCGGTGATTTTGTATGTAAGGAAACAAAGAGAAAACTTTATGTTGTTTTCGCCCCCCATTTGCCCGAATCATCTTGTGAGTTTGTGATCACAAGATAGCTGCCAGATTGATTTTTGTACAATCAGAGATCATCTGGAGGTAGCTATGTTGGAACCTAGAATGTTTGAGTTTTAGCCTGCCTTTATGATTTGACTTCAGAGGAGGGAAGCATTATGTTTTTCTGCTTTTTTTTTTTTTGTTCTCAGTTTAATTTATCCTTTTTGATGTTCATCATAAGCGGCTCCAGAGTGATTTTTCAGAGATCTTTGTGCTTTCTCTTCAAGTGTAAGTTCGTAAATTATGGATATTAGATATTGTTTTATGTAACTAGATCGCCTTTTCTTCTAAATATCAACTGAAATATATGCTTATTTGAGCTGAGAGCATATTTCAGTGATCTGCCTCGTAAGAACTCACCATTTCTCTGATTCCTGCTGCGATTTATGTTCTAACACTCTAGCTATTGTTGGAGTTTCTATGAGTGAGCCGTTCCTTCTCATTTTCATTTTTGTCCAGCCTGCCGTAAAGTGCATTAATCTCCATCAATGTCATTTTTGTCTAACTAGCCTGATTGATTAGGATTTAACTTTAAATAATGTTGGCTGCATTTTAAATGGTAGCCATTATTGACTTGATTTTATGCGTGTAGTAGAGTTATGTTGTCAAGAAGAGACATCAGTATAACTTGTTTTCCTGTAGGTTGTAAAGGAATAGTTTTCTTTCAAGATCAGAAAAACTAAAGATTTATATGGTGGTAACAAAAGCATGTGATTGGAGCACGGTTTATTAAAAAAAAAAAAAAAAAACCCAAGTCTACTACGGGTTGCCTTTTAAAAGCTTTGGTGCAAAGAGAATAAGAGATGAAATTTTGATATAAATTTATCTCAAGTTCTTGGAACTCCAATGCATAATGTAACGACTTCGAGAGATGCAGCAAACTCTATTACAGCCTTCAGTTCAAAGCAGGCTTCTAGAATCATAACTAAACTTAATATATATTGTCCTAACGTATAGATCTGTAGACTTATTACTAGACATAAATAAGAAGAGTTATCATCAATTTTTTTTGTTTAGGCGTGATTAGTCATTTGATTGAATCTGATTTACGAAATCAGATTTTAGGTTTCGGAGTGTGGTTATGCGTGAAAAAGTTATAGCACCTTCACAACACACATTCTAAAGATGGTACCAATTTGATTCTAAATTATCTAAGCCTTAAAAAAGTTTATGTTTTTACCAAAATATTAAATATTAAAGATTAATCTTAAAATTATTCCAATAGTTTGATAGTAATTTAAGATAATTCTATCATCTTAAGAGTATTCATAAAAACTAAGGTCTCACTCTGAAAAGGTTCCATCGTCGGATTTATTAATGTACTTTATTCAAAAAAATCAATAAGTCTTTCAATAATTTGGTAAAACTTACTTTGAAATAGGTCTCCTAATAATTTGATAAGATTTAAAAAGATTTTTTTTTACTCTTTGCTTCTTCTATTTTTTAGTAAAGCCTTTTTTTTTTTGAAAAACTAGTAAAATTAAATAAAAAAATTTAAAAATAAAATAAAATAAAATAAAATAAATGAAAATGAAAATGAAAAAAAAGAAACCTACGATCGGGTTAGGTCAGCACCAGGGTCAATGCGTAAATCCTTGTTGGGTCACTCGCGTAACTGGGTTCTCCAAAACAGTGTCATTTTGATACTCTATAAATGTTACCTTTTATGTTTTGGCCTCAGAATTTCCTTGCCCCTTCTCTCTCTCGACCAAAAACTCTTTCCCTTCTCTTTAGAATTTCCTTAGAAATTCAATCAAAAATTGAGTTTGTCATTGATTTTTATAAAATTCATCGAAATTCGACCAAAAAATTCAAACTTTCACCAAAAAATTCAAGTGTTCTTCCCCAAAATCTAGTTTTTTCCAAAAAATCCCAGAAACTTCCAAATTTTCCAAATTTCTTTCAAACCTTTTCCAGAATTTCAATCCCAACTCCATAAACCTAAAACTAAATCCCATAAACCTAAATTTAAATCCAGAATCTCCAGTATTCTTAAAAAATTTCATATCAAAATCCAAAACCCTACTGCCCAAATGACTATTTTCATAGTTACAACAACCAAAACTTTCCCAACTTTTACTGTGTAATCAAAATCTACCCCCGCATGTTTCTTTGATTCTCAATTCAATTTATAGGCATTCTTAGGAGGTTTATTAAGAAACGGACAAAACCAATTCCAAACTTAAATCTTGGGATTGAGTTCTGCCCAAACCTCAACACATGTCTAGGTTTATTGTTGATTTTTTGGATTGATTAAAAATCTCTTAATTTGGGTTCTAATTGACCCTTTGATCGAATTCAATTTCTAATTTTAGTAACTTGATCACCAGTTAAGGAGAAAGGAAAGAGAATAAAAAAGAATAAAATAATAATAATAATAATAATAACCAAGTATAATAATAATAATAACCAAGTATCATAATAATAATAATAATAATAATAATAAAGTATAACAATAATAAAAATAATAAAGTATAATAATAATGATGATAATAATATAATAAAATAATAATAGTAATAATGGTAATAATAATATAATATACTATATCATATAATATATTAATATACTATACTATAATAGTAAGATAATAAAATATCATATAATATAATAATAGTTCACAAACTAAAATATTGACCCCAATTGATCCCGAACACATGTGGGTGTCTACAGTTATTTCTCTTTGCACATCTCTATTAAACAAGGATGATGCAAAGATCTAAATATCCACTCTGATCCAACAATCAAATCAATAAGCGAAAATGACTGAGACTAAGCCGTAAATCAAAAAATAAAATGATTTGAAATAAATTGAGATCAAAAGAAGTGGCCAAGATTGAGTCGTAAGTCAAAAATAAAATGATTTAGACTGAGCCAAAATCGAATGACCGGGACGAAACTGCGAGTCAAAAAAATAAAGCTACCATGACCAAGTTGAGGTCGAAAATGGCTAATCATAATGGAACCATGAGTTAGGAAATGATCTTGACTGAGTTAAGATTGAATGACCATGATGAAACTACTAATCGAAAAAAAAAAAACAATCAAGACCGAGTCAAGATCAAAGATAACTGACTAAGATGAAACCGTGAGTCAGAAAATGATTTAGACTGAGTCGAGATTAAAAGGATAAAACGATCAAGACCAAGTCAGATCGAAGATAGTTGATCGAGATAAAATTGTAAAGTGATCTGAACTAAGCCGAGATCAAATAATCGAAATGAAATCATGAGTCAAAAAGATAAAGCAACCAAGATCGAGTCAAATTTGAATATGATTGATCGAGATAGAATCATGAGTCAAAAAATGATCTGGATTGAGCCAACATCAAATGATCGAAATAAAATCATAAGTTGAAAAGATAAAATGACTAGGACTGAGTCAAGGTTAAAGATAACTGACTAAGACGAAATCACAAGTCAAAAAATGATCTAACTGAACCGAGATTGAATTATCGAGATAAAATCATGAATCGAAAAGATAAAGCAACTAGGATCGAGTCGAAGTCAAAAATGATGGACCGGGACAGAATCATAAGTCAAAAAATGATCTGACTAAGTCAAGATCGAATGATCGGGACGAAATCATAAGTCAAAAAATAAAAAACCAGATCAAGTTGAGGTCGAAGATAATTTACCGAGATAAAATTGTGAGTCAAAAAATAATCTGAACTGAACGAGATCGAATGATCAAAATGAAACCATAAGTCAAAAGGATAAAATGATCAAAACCTAGTCAAGGTCGAAGATGGCTGATTGGGATAAAATCGTGAGTCAAAAAATGATTTGGACTAAATCGAGATAAAAAAATGAGTAATTGTAATGATGTAAATGCATATCCTATCTAGAAGGCAAATGTAAATTGAATGTGTATAATGTAGATGTTACTAAATCATGCCATGAGGTTTCAATTATGGTAATAAGGTTTTCAAGATTACACCATCTCATATTCTTCCTTAGCTTTTAAGCATATCAAAACAAATTTTGTCAACCGATTCATGTCATTTTTTTCATCTAGTCATAACTTTAGGTCATGTCAATCAATCTATTACTGAATTCATCACTAAATCACTTTGTTTGCCTTCTTATAAATCATTTTCTCATGCTTTTTTCATTCATCTCATCATAGGAATTCTTTCACAAAACAAAAACCTTTTATGAAATATGTCATTCATTTATTTGCCATTATTTAAATCAGTGATAGACATAATACATTTTCTTAGTTCATTCAGGAAATGTTCGTTTGGTGAAGATAAGAAAATAGGTTTTTATTGTTGAAAGAACAAAAGGTATGGTAAAAAACAACTCAAGGGTGAACAAAGGTAAAATGCTATGATTTATTCAAATAGGACATTAACATCCAAAATACGATTGTTCAAACAATTTTGAATTCAAACTCAGGATCATCTTTTAAAAATGTGATTTCATTAATATCATCTTCCTCATATGAAGTTGTGTTTCTAAATTTTCATCTTTATTTAAACCATCTTTTCGATTTTTTAGTCTAAGTCTCGCTTTTGCTTTTTTTTTCTATTTTTTCTTGTTTTTATTTTTTATTTTATTTTTTTTTGTTTGTACATCTTTCTCTTTGATCCATCAGTGATATTTCGATCAAAGCTTCAAACAATCTAATGGCCCATCTGCCCTAATTCAATTCATGATTCTTCAAATCAAGTATCCACGTTAAATTAAAATGAACTTCTAAGGAATGTAACGTAAACAAGGGTAAATGGTCTCAAAAGAAATGGATTAAATAGGCCCAAATTGTATTTGAAGAGTAATCAAACTAAGGATCATTTCTTCATGTGGAGCGCATTGACGTTTTGCCACATCAATATTTTTTTTTCTTTTCCTTCTTTTTTTATGTTTTTTTTATTGGTGGAGCACATTGGCATTTTATCCAATCAATTTTTTTTCTTTTTTTTTTTTTTAAAAGGCTTTATCCTCACAATTACTAAAGGTAAACAAATTTTTTAACTTTACCCCCTAGTGTGGGGGTAATCCTTGGTTAGGGTTCTTCAAAAAAAAAACTTTCAACCGTCTCAAATGGGGTAGCAAGAGATTTTTTTTTGAAATGATAGAAGAAAGATTGTCATTTCTCATTTTGAATATGAATACTCTCAATGGAGAACTTTTATTGATCAAGAATAGATTTATGAATGAACAATCGTGAAAATCATATGTTGCATCACTTTCACCTTTTAATAAACTAGATTTTCACTAGCAGTCCTAATGAACCAACTATCTTAAATTTATCAATCAAACTATCATAAATGATATCAAATCTTGAGTTATTATTGTTATTGTCTAAACATTCATTATTCGAAATAAAAAAATAAGTATGAGAAAGTAAAAGTAAATAATGGGTATTCACAAAAAAAAAGAATGTCATGAAAATGCATCAGATTTATCACTTTTATTAAAATGATGAAAAATAAAATGAAGTCCAAGTATATAAAAATCCACATTATCAAGAAATCTTATGATGATTAGCAGTTTCAATCAACCTCCTTAAAATGATGCCCTTGGGTGATTAGGCGACGGGTTACCACTAACATTAGATGCTGTGTTTCCACCTGTATTGAAATTTATCAACCTTTTCTTTATCAGTCTTTGCACTATATGTTTCAAAATGATACAAGTTTCGGTGGAGTGGTTCGCCACTCCAAAATGGTAGTCACAATGAGTAATGAAGTCATACCATTTGGGATAGAGAAGTTCAAGTTATTGTGTAGGAACGGGAGTAATTAAATAGTTCTTGTAGAGTTTTAGTACAAATCTGTGTAACTCATAGGGATAAGGTTAATGTAGACTTTTTTAGATTTCATGATTCTCGCACACCATTTGTAGGAGTAGTTGGATGAACAGAAGGCCTAAGTGTGGATGGATAAAAAAGTCATGAAGTTGATTAGTACATTACAGCAGAAACATGACTTGCAAGTGAATAATATATGGGATAGACTGACTGAGGGTAATTTTTGAATTGATGTCTATTGAAACTCATAGCTTGAGCCTCACTCTTTTTTAGGCATCTTTTTAGTAGCAAAAGACTCTCTTTCTTCCAATTTTTCGTTCTTGATTGTATTTTCAATTATCTCTCATGAAATTACCATGTCGGTAAAATTTTTAGTGTATTCTTTACCATCTTCTTATATTATAGCGACTTGAGAATGCTTATAAATAGCATTATCGTCTCTTTCTCTATTAAGAGAAGTTGTACTTGGAATGTCTCGTCATCTTTGACCATATACTTTGAAATACTCAGATACTTTTTTTTCATCTTTTATAATGAGAGATGATTAGGAATCATATCCATGATATGGCAATATTGGTTAATGAAAGATCGAGTTTCTTCCACGAGTTAATGCGAGTTCTATCTAACTAAACATACCACCTTGTAACAGATTCGGTTAAACTATCTTGAAACATATGTATGAGTAGTTTTTCATTACCGACATAAGCTATCATCTTACGACAATACATGGTAATAAGGCATTTGGTACCGTCATACTCTTTAAATTTTAGTACCTTAAATTTTGAAGGAATCACAACATTTGTAACTAGACAAAGGTTGGCAGCATCTATAGATCCATAAAAATCAACGCTTTTTACAACTAATAATCTTTTCTCAATCATGCTCATAGCTTGGTCGATCTTAGACTCTTTCAGAGATACAATTGTCTACAATATCATTTCTTCTTTGATTTCATCTATTTTAGGAATTTGGATGGGCTCATCTGTCTTTTCAGTGAAGACAAGATTGGTATAGCTTTGAATATTCTCTTGACTGTAATTTGGTAATGTAATCTGTTGTGGCTAAAAATTTGGAATGGTTCAGGTTTGGTATGGGCCAAAGCCTAGAGGGTATGGTAATTCAGCATCTTTATGTGAAGTATCTTCTTCTACTTTTTTTCCTTTGTTCATCTTTTTCTAAAGCTTCAAAAATCTTACTTAACTTCCTCTCAATTACTTTTTGGGCCTTTTCTAACCTTTCAAACTGGTCCGTATTATCTTGCTCTATCTTTTTAGCTCTAGCCTGAATTTAGTATTGGTGTTAAGCTATCCTTGAATCTTGATTTACCACAATATGCAAATTTAAAATGATGTACATGAAACTCTAAAATTATACATAAGAATGAGTACTACAACAAAATACATGAATGCAATAGGAAAATTTTACCACATAGCAATTATTATCAAAAAAATCTTTATTGAATTAAAAGTTATTTTTAACCAAATCTAATATTATATCCATGAAAGTCTAGAACTATTGGGAAAAGAAACCCATGACTCGTCGATACTAGCTTTGAACTTCACTAAAGAAATCTATCAATTTTTGGCCATATGCTCCCACTGATGGCACCCTTGCTTTCCATTTTTCAATCTCTTCCATCATATCTTTGGCTCTGTAAACAACCACCATGATTTTGTCCAGCAGAGACTTCAACTGGTTATGTTTTTGCATATGTGCTTCCTTCAGTTACTCACATTCTTTAGCCATGGCCTTCATTTGTGTTTTGATTCCTACCATTACTCCATTTAACAACTGGATATGCTTTTGTGCTTTAAAAAGCATTACGTTCTTGTCTTATAATTTTGCTTGCAATTGTCTGTTTTCTTACAAAAGTTAGGCCACTTCTTGGTGAATGGATGATCGTGTTGTATTGAGGTCAACGCATAAACTCTTCCATCCATCATTTTCTTGCTCCATTGTTTGGACTTTTATTTTTAGCCTTTTGTTTGCAAGCTTCAATTCTTCAGACTCTCTTTTCTGGCCAATAGAGGGCTTGGTTAGGCTTTCCATAGATATAACTAAGATTTTCCTTGTTAAAAATTATTTTGTGACAAATATTTCTTATGATAAATCTAATGACATGAATGCATGATAAAAAAAAATATTACTAAAAAAATACATAAATACAAAGATCAACATACAAGGTTAGTAAAAATATACAAAAGACAATACATAAGCTTACAAATAAAATAAACATCCAATCGTATGTCCTACTAAGGATTTTCTAACACAAAAGGAAGGCATGGTTCTACCTATGGTTGGGCTCTTAAAATTGATTATATATGGTTTGGATTAATTTTAAAAAGTTCATAAATTGTTCCTTACATCATTATCCATCATAGACTAATAAGGCATTTCGATCTTTGCCCATCATAGGCTTCAAGCGGAAATGGTTTAATTTGAGTGGAAGTGTTTCTCAGGCCCATGTGGAGACATGAAATATCATGAGAGCATAGGTACTTCACTCCCTCTTAAGGGTAGAGCTTGGGTAGAGAGCTTTATGTTATGCACATGCAAATAAATGACAAATATATATAATAAATGAATAACTAAAAACAAATATAAATAATGAAAATAAATAAAATAAATAAATAAATTTTAAATTTATTAGGCAAGGCTTGGATAATAAGAGATTGTTTACTAGCCTGACTCTCGATTTTTCTAGTGGAGTTGCCATACTGTTATAATGTATAGATCCGTGGACTTATTGCTAGACATGGATAAAAGGAGTCGCCATTAAATTTTTTACTTAGGTGTGATTGACCACCTGATTGAATCTGATTTACAAAATCAAATTTTAGGTTTGAAAGTGCGGTTACATATGAAAAAGGTTATAGTACCTTCACAGCACCCATCCCAAAGATGGTACTAATTTGATTCCAAATTATCCATGCCTTATAAAATGTTTATGCTTTTACCAAAATATTAAATATTAAAAATTAGTCTTAAAATTATCTCAATAGTTTGGTAGCAATTTAAGATAATTCTATCACCTTACGAGTATTCATGGAGGCTAGGGTCCCACTCTGAAAAGGTTCCGTCGTCGAATTTATTAATATATTTTATTCAAAAAAATCAATAAGTCTCTTAATTGTTTGGTAAGACTTACTTTGAAGTAAGTCTCCCAATAGTTTGACGAGATTTTATTACAAAAATGTTTATAATAATTTTGAGAATTTCATTAAATCTTTCAATAATTTGGTAAGACTTAACTCGAAACAATACTCTAATAATTTGAGGATAAAAAATTATTTTTTTATTATTTATATATATTTTTTAAAAAATTAATTTATGAAATTTTTCAATAGTTTGGTGGATTCCATAAACCTATTTGAAGAATTTTTTTTTGTTTTTTTATTTTTCAAACTTATTTGAAATGATTTTTTTTACTTTTTGTTTTTTTTATTTTCCAGAAAAGCTTTTTTTTTTGAAAAACCAGTAAAATTGAACAAAAAAAATTGAAAACAAAATAAAACTTAAGAAAATAAAAATCAAATCAAATCAAAAAATAAAATGAAAATGGAAAAAAGGAAACCTGTGCTCGGATCAGGTCAACACGCGGATCCTTGTCGAGTTACCTGTGTAACTAGGTTCTCAAAAACGGTGTCATTTTGACACCCTATAATTGTTACCTTTTGTGTTTTGTCCTCAGAATTTCCCTGCCTCTTTTCTCTCTAGGTCGAAAACTCTCTCTCTTCTCTCTAGAATTTTCGTAGAAATTCAATTGAAAACTAGTTTTATCATCAGTTTCTGGAAAATTGACTGGAATTCAGTTAAAAAATTCAAACTTTCACCAAAAATTCATCGTCAAATTCAAGTGTTCTTCCCTAAAATCCAATTTTTTTCCAGAAAATCCCATAAACTTTCAAATTTTTCAGATTTCTTTCAAACCTTTTCTAGAATTTAATCCCAACTCCAAAAACCTAAAACTAAACCCCAAAAACCTAAATCTAAATCCAAAATGCTCAGTATTCCAAAAAAAATTTCATATCAAAATCCAGAACCCTACTACTCGGATGACTATTTTCAAAGTTACAACAACCAAAATTTTTTCAACTTTCACCGTGTAATCAAAATCTACACCTTCTTGTTTCTTTGATTCTCATTCAATTTATAGGCATTCTTAAGAAGTTCCTTAGAAAATTGACAAAATCAATCCTAAGCTTAAATCTTGGCATTGGATTTTGCCCAAACCTCAACATATGTCTAGGTTCATTGCTGATTTCTTATATTGATTCAAAATCCTTTGATTTGGGTTCTGATTGACCCTTTAATCGAATTCAATTTTTAGTTTTAGTTACTTGATCACTAGTTAAGGAGAAAGGAAAGAAAATAAAAAAGAATAAAATAAAATAATAATAATAATAATAATAAAGTATAATAGTAATGATGATAATAATATAATAAGATAATAGTAGTAATAATGGTAATAATAATATAATATACTATATCATATAATATATTAATATACTATACTATAATAGTCTGATAATATAATATCATATAATATAATAATAGTACACAAACTAAAAAATCGACCCCAATTGACCCTAGACACAGATGGATGTCTATATATACAATTATTTTTACAATAATTAAAAAAAAAAATTTCATATAATTGGTTTATTTCTGTGCATACTAAGTTTTAATCTCATTCTATTTGTATTTTTTATTTGATATGAAAAATCATTCTAATTATAAAAAAAAATCTAATAAAAATATTTAAATTAAAATTTATAAATAATAATAATAATATTTTAATCAATCACTTTTAGCACTTTTCAAATCTAATTATAAAAAAAGGTCTAATAATAAAAAATTAATTTAAATTAAAATTTATAAAAAATTACTAAAAAGATTTTAATTAATCACTTTTAATATTTTTTGAATTAAAATTTTAAAATTTAGGTAATTTAATTTCAAATAAACTCCATTTCTAATTTTAGTCGATTTAAATTAAATTTAAATTAATTAATAAAAGTAATATATTTAAGGATAAATTTATTAATTTAAAAATTTATAAAAGTATTTAGGTCAATCAATGAAATCTAATCTAAGCTATTGGTAACTCTATCACCTCTTGAATCCTTTAAATTTATAGGTAAAAAGTCTAATTAAAGTATTCAATAAATTACATAGTGATAATTTTTTGTGAAAGATGTGTAATTGATTTACAGTTGATTTGATATTAGTTTGTTTATAGGAATAACAATATAAAATTTTAAAAGAAAAAATTAGAAAAGATAAATTATTATAAAGGTCAAACTAAACTGTAAAAATGATATATTAAAAAATTATTTCAAGAGATTAAAAAAATTTAATTATATTATTAATAATTAAATTCAATGATTAATTCATAAAACATATAAATAATAAAATTTTAACATACATATATAATTAATAAATCTATTAAAGCAAAAAATTAAAAAACAAAGATACTTCATTAACTTAATTATAATTATCTTAAATGAATTTATTTATTAACATAAACTATTCAAGAATTGTCTTTATTGATTTAATGATATACTGGGTTTAAGTTTAACTATTCAAGAATTGTCATTATTGATTTCTACGTCTAGGTCCATTCGCATTATCGAACCAACAATCAGCAACATCTCAATTTAGAGATCATTAGATAAAGCAACTAGCAAAATGCCCATAGCTCCCTTCTATAGATTAGCATTATTTACAAGAATGTAATAAGGAGGGGAAAATAAAATAAAATTACAATCAAGAATTAATTCACATGGAATTTTATGCCACATCATAAAGAATCACATTCGATACAAAGATATTGAGCCAGAATAATATCAACCTAATAACAGGATTAGAGATATTGACCAATCAAACTAAAAAATAGCACCCTTCCATCGACTTATCCAATTCCAACATTCAGAGTGAAAATACTAACTTATTCAGATAATATATACATATATATATATATATATATATAATTATACCCTTTTTACAATTCCCTCAAGGTGGAACATATATATCAAATGTTCCCGGCTTGTTACAAATATATATATTTAAAAAAAAAATTTTTGAGATAATTAAGTTGTTCAGTTCTTCAAGTTAGTACAAGATATGTCGTGCAACGTAAGATAAGTAGTTACAAATCGTGCATCCGAGATAACTCTAACAAATGATCATCGACAAAATTTGAATCCAAAACTTTTTTATTAAAAAAATAATTTTATTCGATTGAATCAACCACTTATATATATATATATATTTTAATTTTATATTGATATTCACATAAATAAAAATTAATATCAAATCAATTACAAATTAATTGCACACCCTTTATAAAAAAATTAGCATTATGTGATTTATTAAATACTTTAATTAAAATTTTTACTTGTATAATTAAATGATTAGGTGGTAGAGTTAACAATAGTTTAGATTAGGTCCCATCAAATTGTCATAAGAATTATTCATTTTGATTGAAGCAATAATTAATTTAATTTTCTTTTAACTTTTGTCTTAATGTGCATATATATATATGATTAATTTATATCTCAAGATTATTTAATCTTTTTTAATTGTATTAAATTATTTGGTTTTTTTGGATGAATCATTTGAGTGATTGAATGACCTAACATGAATTATTCTAAGTACATAATTATCTTGTGATGTAAAATTAATTGTTTTTTATTAATTCTTGACAAAATTTATTGAAATTATTTTTTGAATGTGTATATGCCAAAATTACATTCATTATTTGTGAAAGTTTATGTTCTTAATTTTGAAAATGAAATTATTATAAATTGTATAAGTATTACATAATAAGTTTGTTATTTTGAGAATTGAAATTTTTTTAAGAAAACATGATAAGTACTAAGGTTAGAAATTTATTTTATTTCATTTTAATTTTTAAAATCATTTATTTTAATATTTTTATATAATAAAAATTTCTGTATAATAAAAGTTTTCAAATAAAAAAAATTTTAAGGTTTCAACTAGTAAAACACATTGATTTGGATAAACTCTATAAGTGCACAAGCCATACAAGTAATAATAGCAACTAAAAGGTCAAGATGTCGATCCTATGAGAATTAGTTAAAGAAAATCCTAAGCTAAGTACTTATTATCACCTTATCCTTCTAAAGTTGGTTCAATCAAAGAATCAACATAAAACAAAACTAACTAAAAAAATAAAATAAAATCAACTAATATGTAAAAATGCATGACAATTTCACTAGACAGTAAATGCACGACAATTGAATTTTAAACTAATTCTAAAATGCAAAAACAAATACTAACTAAAATAAAATGCACAATTGAAAATCAAGCATGAAATGCAAATACAAAATCCACGTCTACATCTTGGAATTATCAAAACTAGATTTAATGCCTAACATGTCATGGAATGAAAGGTAAAAAAAATGCAAAGTTTATTGAACATGAACTAGAGTCTAAACAACCACTAAACATCCTATATAAAGACATGATCTAAAAAATTATTGAATAAATTGAATGTAAAGAAAAGTAAACCGAACATATATTACAAACCAAAAACAACTAAGCAATGAAAATTGCAAAAATGCAACAATGAATGTAAGCTGTAAACTGCTTTTTATTTAACTCCTAATGTTGAACAAATGAAAATTTAAGTAGGTTAAATGAAGAAGTAAGTAAAAGACTAAATGTGAGTTTAAATTGCAGAACCAAAGTTGAAAAGAAGATTTATCAAACAATGAACATAATTGTAAACCAAAACTGATTTGAACAATGGTAATGCATGATATTGCTAAAGAAGATATTCAACCTACAATTATAAAATGGAAATGAACTACATCTAAGCTAGAACTATCTAGATCTATAAATTAACTACCTAAATCAATAAGAAAATAGCATGAATCATTAAAGAAATCAGCTCAACAAACTTAATTTCAAAAATAGTGCCAAAATCTGAAAATTCATAACATCATCTAAGAAAATGATCCAAACAACAATGAAATGAAAAGAAATAAATTGAATAAAGCAAGAATCAACAAGTAAAACTAAGGATTTAGAGTGATAAGAAGACAAACAACTCGCCAAAGAGAAAGTAGTTCCATACCAAACTTGCTGGATCAAAATTAGAACTACATTGTCACTGCATCCAACCGGATCTTCCAAGCTTGATTTGAAACGTTGTGGCTCGAGTTTAAAGCTAAATTTTTAGTATGTTTTAGCTAACTAAATTCTAAAACTATGAAAAACAATTGAACAAAAACAAGTAAGATTTGAATGAGATATCATCAAAAAAATTGAAGGTAGGTTAGAATTGGCAAGTTCAAAAACATATTAGAGTATCAATGAAAAATTAGTAGATTTTAGCTAAAAAATAAATTCAAATGCAAATTTTATTGGAAGATTTTGAAAGAACACTTAAAAACACTTAAGAAACAGTAAGATTGCAAAGAAATTCAAAGGAAAAATGCCAAAAAATAATGTTTGGCTACTAAGAAAATGAAAATTGTAGAAAAGAAATTATAGGAAAAGTAAAGAAGAAAAAAATTTAAATCCTAATCTAACTCCCCTTAAATGGCTAGCCCTCTCCCCTTATTTATAGACAGATGGGAGGAGCTTCAAGTTTAAAAAAAATATTAGAAAAATCTCCTAACAACTGGTGCTTTTGGACCCTTCTTTTTATTAGTACGTATGGCTGGGTTACTGCACTTGGTTTGGTTCATGCTGGTACATATTTCATTCTTCTTTCACTTCTAAATACTAGTCTAAGAAGTCAAATTAATGACTAATTAAAACTATTGAAAATGCCACATCAATCCATCTAATTGGTGCTATTGAACCAACTTATGCCTTGCAATTTTGGTGCTCTTCACATGCCCCATGCGCCAACATCCTTGCATGCTTCATATATATATATATATATATATATTCTTTTTGCTGCCAAAAATTATGACATTTTACTAACATTTTTATCATACAATTCACTAAAATAACTATGAAAATAATATTAAAAAATAATGCAAGGAAAGTGAAGAAAAACTCCCTTAATGCTAATGTGACCTATTGACACTAGTTTAGGCCATTTGCATAATTTGCACTAAAAATCCTTCAAATTTGTATCAAAATTGACCAAAATTCCTCATTTTCATAATTTGTACCTACACATGAGATAAATGTGTATTTAGGAGCAATTTTGTTAAAAATCTTGAGGAACAAGTCAAAAATGAATTAAATTGCACTAAAAATGAATATAAAAAAACTAAAATTTTTGTGCGATCACATATAATTTCATTTAGTTGATAGATGCACCAATGGAAGATTATCCTAAGTAGAAAAATGAGATAAAATATTAATTGGTTATTCATAACTTTACCTTTTCCATATGACAAAAAAAATAGTATTATATGTTCTTTCAATAAAAAAAATACAAATATATTGATTTTAATTTTTTTAAGGTTAATATGAAACTTATTTATTAAGAGAAACATTGTATGCTTATTTATTTTCTCCTTCATATTAGTTGCATATTGTTTACTATTGTATCAAAATTTTTAAGGTTGCCATATTAGACAATATTTGTTTGAAAGAATTGAAATTCATCAAATTAATTATTGCTATTACATTTAATATAAAAATATTAATATAAATTATAATTTAACTTATGAGATTAATTGGCAAATTTCATTTTATAAATTTTTATTTAATTGTCTATTTAGTACTTCAATTATTTTGAATTTTGACATTTCATAATTTCATGTTGAATTTTAAACTTATGATCAGCAGCCAATTAAGTTGAGTCAAGTTTTATCATCTACTTCTATTCATAATGTATTGAATTATTCATAATGCATCTGAGCAAATTTGTCACAATAATTAGTGTATACTTTTTTTTGTTCAAAAAATTTGATTCAAATTGTCCTAAATCCAAATAAAAAAAGTATATACTTATAATTGCAATTTCACTTTAGAAATACTGTTAAAATTAATTAATTAATTCAACCATAAAAACAATAAAAAAAGACATTGAAGATAAAAGGAAAAAAAAAAGCTTAAATAAAGAATTTTTAAATTATTACAGAAGATAAATAAGAAATATTAGATTCTGATTAAGTTACTATTTAATTCAAATTTTAGTTATATTCAATCATTTTGAGTTTTAAATAACTATTAAGTTCTTGACTTTTTAAAAACAATTAAAATTGAGTCAAATTAGTTAATTTCTATAAGTATGTGTATTATATTATTTTTAATTAAATTAAAATTTAAAATGAGTAAAAATTTTATTTATATTTAATTTGAGTTTTGAATTATTTCAAGTTTGAGTTGATTAAACAATGTTATTTTAACAGTATTTTTATAATATTGGTAATAAATTTCAAAATAGAATGAGCACACAACACAATAAAAATCTTTATGCCCAAATCTTACAGAGATTTAAGAATATATTTTCTTTTGAGAATTTTAAATTTATGTTGCAGAAATGTTAATCTAAATCAACAAGTTTATAATCGTTCATTTGTTGATCATTTGCTACTATATGAGTTGGGGAAAATAATTGAAACATTTTATTTAAAAGAGATATCATAATTAGATATTATAATTTAGACTCATTCAGGAAGATCATATAGAATTAAATATTATTTGAGTTGTCATTAACCTTTACAATATTCTTTACTTTTTTCAAATGGAGAAGTTGATTGACTTTAAAATATCAAAAAAGTCTAATAAATAAATAAATAAATAAATTATTTTGAATGATGGTAATAAGAATGAAGCAACAACTAAAAATATATCATCTTTTTGTTTAGTAGTAAAAAATTTTTTTATAAAGAATGTGAAGATAACAAGTTATGATTTTAACTTATTATTACATGTTAAACTATAGATAGAAAATTAAGATCATTTATTCATGCTTTTCAAGTTATTTACACTTAAACTTTTTATTATTTTCTTTTTCTACCATACAAATTACATGATATACATAAATTAATAATAACATAGTAATACATAATTAATAAGTTAGTAATTAATAATTAAAAACTTAAATATAATTAGTATAATTTAATAGTAATTATCGATAACTTATTAGTAAATTAGTGATAACTTAATAGCAAACAAATGATAATTTAATAGTTAATAATTGATAACTTTTTAGTGAATCATTAATAATATAATAAATGCATAATACCTTAATAATAAAAACTTTATAATATAGTTGTAAATACATAACAACATAATCCTAAATAAAGGATAACTTAACAAAAAATAAGTGATAACTTAATCGTTATTTATTGATAAATTAGTAATAACTCAATGATAACTTAATAGTAAATTAGTGATAATTTATTAGTAAATCAGTTTCAACTTAACAATAATGAATTGATATTAGTAAATCATAAATAATTTAGTAATAAATAATGATAATTTAGTAGTAAATAATTGATAGTTAAGTAGTTAATCATTGAAAATTTAAAGTTAAATTAATGTAATTTAATAGTAAATTATTAATAATTTAATAATAAATCATACATTATTTAATATAAATCAGTAATAATTTGATAGTGAATTATAAATAATTTAGTAATAAATCAATGATAATTTTATAGTAAATAATCAAAAATTAAGTAGTAAATCAATGATAATATAGTAGTAAATATACAGCAATACAATAGTAAATCATTGATAATTTAGTAGTAAATTAGTTAATCGTTGATAACTTTTTAGTAAATTATCTATAAATTAGTAGCAAATCAGTTATAAATTTATAAATCATTAATAACATAGTGGTAAATTAACAATAATTTAATAGAAATCATTCATAATTTGATAGTAAATCTTTAATAACTTAATGAAAAATTATTCATAAATTAGTAATAAATCATTGATAATTTAGTAGTAAATCATTAATAGCCTAGTAATAAATCACTAATAACTTAATTATATTGATAACTTTTTTCTTACTCAAAGTTGTCGTGGATTAAACACTGGTTACTAACAGATACAAAGTCAAAACTTTTATTTTGGGGTTAAGATAAACTTATTATGAACTTATCAATTAAAAATTAGTAAAAAATTTTAAATTTGAATAAAATAATAATGTTTTTATATAAAAGAAAATTATCTCATATACTATTAGTAAACTTTTTAAATTTCATGTTTTATAGATGTAAATGCATAATAACATATTAGTAAATTAATTACAGGTTAATAAAAACAAATAATAACTTAATAGTTAATTATTGATAACTTAATAATAAATCAATGATAATTTAATAGTAAATTAGTGATAACTTAATAGTATATCAGTTCAATTTAATTAAATGATAAATTTAGTATAAATCATTAACAACTTAGTAGTAAATCAATTATAATTTAGTAGTTAATCATTAAAAATTTAAAGGTAAATTAATACAACTTAGTAATAATAAATCATCGATAACTTAATAGTTAATCAGTGATAACTTAAAAATAAATCATGGATAATTTATATAAATTAGTGATAATTTGATAATGAATAATAGTTAATTTAGTAATAAATATGTAATGATTTTGTAGTAAATAATCGAAAACTAAGTATTAAATTAATGATAATATGGTAGTAAATTCATAATAAAATAATTGTAAATCATTAATAATTTAAATGTAAATTATTAATAACTTAATAATAAATCAGTAATAATTTAGTTGCAAATCAATAATAATTTAATTGTAAATCAGTAATAATTTTATAATAAATTAGTTAATCATTGATAACTTTATAATTAATTATCAATAAATTAATAAAAAAATTAATTATAACTTTATAATAAATTATCAATAATTTAGTAGTAAATCATCAATAATTTATTAGTAAATCATTTATAACTTAGTAGTACTTCAAAGCTAATTTAGTAGTAAATCATTGATAATTTTGTAGTGTATCATTGATAGATTGTAGTAAATCATTGATAAAATAATATTAAATTAATAATAACTTAATTGTCAATCATTGATAAATTTTTTATACTTGAAGTTGTTACGTATTAAATCTTGATTACTAGTAAAAACAAAGCTACAATTTTTATCGTGAGAGACTAGGATAAATTTACTATTTACCTACTCAATACAAAAATTTAAAATTTAAATGAAACAGTAACGTTATTATATAAAAAAAATTAACTTATACTAAAATCGAACCCTTACTTTCTTACAAGAATTCATTGTTAAATATATGATGACATAAATTTTATTAATAATTATCAAAAGTATATCATAAGTTATCAAAAGATTACTAAAATTACATCAAGAGGTTACCAAAATTTTATCAAAGATTATTAAAATTGTATCAATATGGGTTGCCAAAATTATATTATAAGTTATCAAACTAACTTTGAAAGTTATCAAAATTGTATCGAAAGCTACTGAAATTTTATCAAAGGTTATCAAAATCAAAATTATATAAAAAATTATCAAATTTTACTTATAATATAAAAAATACAAATTAAATTATTAGCATTTATCATTATTATCAAAAGTTATCAGGTTTTATTATATTATACTAAAATCAAAATTAAATTATTGGAATTATTATTATTATTATTATTATTATTATTATTATTATTATAGTATAAAAATTATTTATTGAGATGAATTTTTAGAGATAATAATTACACGTATGTCAGGCACGTATCTAAAACTAGTATTTATAAAAACAGTCTTGGTAAACTCAGAGTGCCAACGTAAAACCAAAAATTCTCGCTGCCAGTGTTGTCTATCATTGAGCCAATCCATAATCTTTGGATCCAAACAAATTATTTTGCTGACAATTTGTAGATAACATCTTCTTAATTGACCCTCCCGTGCCACAACCATTGGGGGTTCATGCTTTATGTTTGAAATTGATCAATGAGTTCTATACATCCTAGGAATTTGAGAACAATCTCCCTTGAGAAAAAGGGTTATTGACTTCATTTTTTTTTTTTAAAAATTTTTCAGTTCATACCATGTATAAACACTAGCACAAATTTGCAATGAATCATCGTAGTTTCTTTATCAAATTTTGTTTTAAGTTGATTCTTGGTTGTTTTGTGATATGAAATTAATCATTTTCTTTGTATCAGATGCATGGGAAATGGGAATAAAAAATATTGTTGAAATAGGAAGGAGTAGAAAACTAGACAGAGGAGCTTTCCGACATACCATACATCACTTACTCATCGAATGTCTCTCTTGTATTTCTGCTTTCTATTCATCTTATTTAATTACTTTCTTATTCTATCTGTTACTTATTGTTCATGCTTATTTTTTTTTTTTTAATTAGAGTTTATTTTTATGATTTCTTTGCTTCATTTAACTGGTATTTTATTCTATCGTATTATGTTTATTAATGGAGATAGCTAGTTACTAGTATTTACTGGTTTAGTGCTGTTAATCATGTTTATTATGTTACTTTTTTTCTTCTCGCTATCAATTTTTTGCTAGTTGTTAATGATTCGTTTCACCTTTCCTCTATATCAAACCATTAGTAGTTCATTATATTGATCTTTTCTTTCCTTTCAGATGTTGGGATTTGACTGAAGGAAACCATTTTTGTTTTCTTCCCTTGTCTTGATTAATAACAAGGTATTATCAAAGCTTTTTTCTAGTGTCACAAGGCTCACTTTTAATCTGCATCCTTTTGGTTCATGTTTTGAACCAATTGTCTGTTTCATGATCTTTTGTTAAATGTGCTAAAAGAAAATCTAAATACAGAGAACTGAAATGGATGTAAAATGAGATTGGCTTTACTCATTTGCTTTCACAAAACTGATTTTTCTTGAGTGTGGCTAGGACATCGGAATTTTAGAGTTTTCTTTTATACCGTGACGAACAGGAATGCTTGATTGCTGTAGAGCTTCTTGATACTTTATTCTGAACATTTATGAATTTATACCCGGTTAACTCCGCATTAGCCAAACTCCAAATGGTCTAAACTGGTTTTTGCTGATCTCCTTGAGCTTACGTATTTCTCAATCATATTAATTTGATCAACAAATTTGAAAGAAAATGTTCTTAAACGGTAGAAATTACAGAGTCATCTTTTATGATGCAACAACCATGAAGGTGAAACAACAAACAATGAACATAAACAAACCAACGAATATAACAATGACACCATGAACAGCAGTTCATTAATGCGGTAAAAGTTATCACTTATTGTGTTTGATGTTGATGCAGATAAGAGGAATTTAGTTTGTTTTGCGGATGTCCCTTCTTCCAAATGCAATTCATAGTATCCCTTGCAAAGACATAGTTAGGATAGTTTAGGCAGAACGACTCACCTGATATTCTACTCCATTGTAAACCAATTCCAATTTTGAAATCCAATCAGGAAATGTCGCCAATGGTCCATGTAGCCTAAGGCTTTGAAGCCAAGACTGCAACTAAGGATATTCATCCTCTTTTACCGACGAAATACATAGTGATCGAAGCTGAGTCATCCGCTCTATAGAAAAGCAAAAGGCCATCCCATACTCCGATTTGAGATTTTAATAATCCCAATTCTCTTAGCTGCTTCAACCTTCCTAGTTCACTAGAAAAGTTAGAAGCTGTCTGCGCGCCCTCCGAGTCTACTTTGTAAAGCTTCTCTAAATATTGTAAACTCCCATTACTTCCATGAATCTTCAGCCCCGTCGAGTGTGGATATTGTAATCACTATCTCATCTACAGAGTAGCTAGGCCGCAAGGTATTGCAAATTGCAAAGCTAGCTTATCATCATGGATAACTCACGCACGAGAGGCCATTTTAAATTTAGAGTTTGAAGATTGTGCAACTTAGCAAAAGAATAGGGAAGCCTCTTCACATTTTTACGTACTTCTTAGGCTTAAATATCTCAAATGCAACAAATTTCCCAACTCCTCAGGTATGTGATCAAGTGGAGCTCCTTCAAAATCTAATTCTTTCAATATTTTGAAAGTACTTTTTGGACAATATAGGAAATAAAAATTTAGTTAAGTCATTTACCTTAAAAAATAAAAAATTGAATGAGTTTGAAACTTTCCAACACGCTTTGAAGAATTGTTTGCTCTGTTAAAGATAGAGAGATGTCAACCTATCCATTAGTAGCTATCAGATATCTTGGTGAAGTTTGAATCAAACTTGGTTCTTCAGATTAGGAAAGAATGACCTCACGCATCAAATCATGGAATCGACATCCTCTAACTCTACCAATGGAATCCATCTGTGCAACTTCGACCAAATTCCTATGAATGAGCTTGATAGAGTATTCTCTTGCAACTCCTAGTGTCATGCCTTGATTTCTCTCCACAAAACCCTCAGCAGCCCACATCCGAATTAATCTTGCACAATTCACGGAGTGATCCTCTAGGAAATTGCACAAGTAGAAGAAACTAGATTTAAGGTAAAATGGCAGATCGTGATAACTAAATCCAAGAATTTTTGTGATATACATGAGATGTGGATTGCTATCCAATTGTGCTTTAATATTATGGCACAAACGTTTCTACTCTGAACCATTTTTCCCTTTGGATGTTAGAAGTCCTCCAATGGCTACCATTGCAAGGGGTAGACCTTCTGACAACGTCAAAAGACAACTACTCCAACTCCAGGGAACAATATTGCTTCTCTTGGTTAAACTGGAAAGCAATTTTGCATAACAGTCGTTGAGCCAATCTTGGAGACAGAGAACAAGTGAAGATTTCTTGCAAAATTCAGCAGCTCGAACATTTCTTCTTGTGATCATAATTCTGCTGCCTTTATTGTTTTCCAATAAAGCATATTCTACATCTAGCCAGAAGCTTTCCTTCCACAAATCATCAAACACAATGAGTTATCTCTTTTCCTGTAAGAATTCTCTGCATATGCTAATGAGCATGTTCTCATCCATTGCCTCAATCCCGTCGAGAAGGGTCTCTTTTCTTCTGTCATAAAATTGTTTTATCATCTTCTTCAGTAACTCCTTCGAATTGTAAGATTGAGATGCCGTGATCCAAGCATTACAATCATAGTGCCAAAAGATAGTTTGATTATCAAAAACTTAATTTCTTGGCAAGAGTTACCAATTTTTCCCATGCCCACAAGTGAAAGTACCATGCTTTTAGAGAACACTTTGTTGTAGAAGAATCAAAGCCCACAAGTGAATCATTGTCCACAAAATGGATACTCCACTCGAGGGTCACGCCCTGTGTTGCTCTCAGCACCACTTCGGCTTGTTTCTCCTCGCTCTAAGATGTTGAATCCATATCTTTTCCCATTTTTGTGCCAATTTTGATGCACTGATCTTTTGATATCTTGAATCCTTGATGCTATCTCACGGCCGTTTTTTTTTTTTTTTTTAGATTCTTGAAAAGAAATCAACCGCGTCTTCTATTTGGAAAGCCGGTTCCCTTACATCTTATACCCATGTTTAGGCCAGCCTAAACATGTTTTGTACTTTTTTTTTGTTCAAAATCAAGACATTTACATCCTCATGAAACCTTCTTAACCATTAGTCACTGTACCTTTTACTTAAGCTCAATCTAATTAATTTCTATTTGAATAATTATTTTAATAAACCAAACATGTATTTTTATTTGAACATAATTTGAAATAGGAGTGCAAAAATTTTTGAAATGATAATATTTTAAAATGTATCAATTCAAAACAACATCACTAGCAATTACATTGTTTGGATAAACTTTTTTTTTTAAATTGAATACTGAAATTTGAATAGAAAAAAATAGTTATAATAGAAAATTAGTGATATTAGAGATAAAAAGAAATTTATTGAAAAAATACAATATGAGTGTTATTAGTTTGTAAAAATGTATAGATATTATTAAAAATAAAAAAAATGAACTTAATTAGAATTGAATAAAATAAAAATTACATAAAAAAAAAAAAAAGAAACATAGTAAGTGGGCTTCTTACTAAAAAAATGAGATAATTCACAAATTTCACTTCTTGAGGTATAGTTTGAAAAGAGAATTTGAATTCTCTAAAATCCCTCATTTAAATTTCAAGAATTTTAACAAGTCAAAATTTTATTTAACAAACAAGGTAATTTCATCTAATAATTTCAAAATTTTTTAAGATAATTTGAAAAACACCTCTTAAAATCCCTCATCTAAATCTTTTCCTTCAAATATATACATGAACTTATTATCTAAAATTAAACATTAGAAATAGTAGTATAAAGTTTTCCAACAATATTTTATTGATTAATGTACCAATTATATATTTTCCAAATGTTTTATTATAACAAGAATTTATAATTTTTTCTATATAAAGGAATTATATGATTTCATTATTTAATATTAAAAACCCCTCATTTATGTAAATACATGACGCTCCTATGTAAATTTTCTCGTTCTGTTAATAAGCAAAGTCAAAGAAAACGTATGGATTTGTACAAGTTTCCTCTTTTCAAATCTAATTCTTCCAAAAATAGGTAGAAAATATCTATTCAACTTTAGTAAAGCATTTTATTTGCAACTTACCCTCAATTTCATTCTTTTCCTTTTATTTTTTAAGGACTCTTTTCCTGTATTTTTATTCTCCATACCAAATATATATTAAAAACAATTTCCCTTCCCTTTTTTCGTTTTTCACATTTTTCCTTCCCTCCAATTTTCTTCCACACTATATTAAATACAGTTTTAAACTATTGGAAAATGCTTATAATTTACCAAATATATATTTTATCTTGAAACAAAAAGGAAATAAATATATTAAAAAAGGAAAAAGACAAGAACTAGATTGAACAATAAGTATATTTACAATTTATAAAATAAAATTATTGTGGAAAATATTCCTTTTAATAATAGCTATCGTCAGTCCAAAAAAGTCAAACAACAACCCACCCCAAACCTCACTCAAATATGAATTCTAATCCGGACTTGATTCCTCGAAAGTTATCATGGGATTTTATTTAATTTAAATGCAATCATCAAAATTTCAATTGAAATCAAATTTATTAATAAAACATTAGACTTATCCAATTCAAATATTTAAAATAAAATCTAAATATTTATTAAAATTAAGATTTTATGGTAGATGGTTATAATCAAGATTCCATGATAAACTATAATAATATATTAAAGCTATCTTAAATGCGAGAGTTTTTAATTTTAAAGACATTTAAAGTAAGATATAAAAATTATTAAATAATTAATTAAGACATAAACTAAATTGGTGGGTGATTTGGCGAAAGAATTTTTGGTATTTTTTCTGTTTTGGACCTACGACTATCAATTTTTCTTTATTTTTTTATTTTATTTTTTTTCTTTTTAGTTTTATTTTTATTTATTGAGTTACTTATTTATTTGTTTACTTTTTATTTACATACATATTTAAAAGTTTATATTAAGAACATGTTTTAATCATTTGACAACATTATAAAAAACTACAAATATATGTTAGAAAAATAAATTTGTAATTTTTTATAATTATTTTATTTATTTCTATCATGTAAATATAAAAAATAGAAATAAATAGAATAATTTTCAATGATGAAATTAAAAGAAAATTGCAACTGGTGCTTGAAATTCCTATGCGATGATTTTTCTTAGAATCTTACTAAAAGTGTTTAAAAGATTTTAGAAGTATTTCAATAAAAATATTTCATTTATTTTTTTAATAAAATATTTAGTAAAAATAAAGGTTGGTAAAATAAGAATAAACATTTTTTTATAAAATTTTAAATTAATTCAACAAAAATCATCTTCAAGAAAATAAATAAGTTTTTTTAATACTCTTAGATAGTGTTTGGTATGGTGTTATCAGTCTAAAAGTTTATAATGATCTGTACTTGGTAATTACATCACCTTGTTTAGTAGTAATTTAGAAATCCTATGAGGTAATAATATTAAATTATTGTGATAATAAAATCACTATCTTAATGAGTGATTTGATTCTCAATTTAAAGGATGGGAAAGTTTTATTACTATGAGAAAGTAATTTTTAATATTATTTTTGACTAATTTATATTGACAAAAAATTTAATAACATTGATCCAAGAAGATGACTAGTAAAATTTTACAAAAATCGGTTTTTCTAATCACTTATTTTAAAAGAGGTTTTTTTTTTTTTTTTGTTACAATTGACTAATTTTTATTGATTAAAAAATATAATGAATTTATTTAATAATTCTTTAGAATTAATTTTAATTAAAATTGATTTATATTTTGTAGTTTTCTATAAAATAACATTTAACCATTTATAAATTGTTGATTCAATAACTATTTAATTTTTTTTTCTTTTTGCAAGGTTATTTTAGATATTATGTACTCTATGATTTAATTTTTTCATATAATATCAAACATAGTGATTTAAGATTAATAGTAATTTATAATATTACACCAAACATAGTAATCTATAATCACTAATGTTTAAATTATCTTGATAATCTTATTACCATTGTAATTAGATCACCACATAGCTCTTGAAAATAATACTAAAAGCTACCTTAAGGTGAGGGAATTTTCTTAAAATTTTACCAAAATATAAGAAAAAATCTAAACTTTTCAACATTTTAAATAATAAAATTTAATTAAGAATAAAAATCATTTATACAAGACCTTTTAAGATAGTATAAGATTAACTGCTATTATTTTTGGATAAATGTTGAGAGGATACTATTATTTTTTTCATATATAAATTAATTAATAACATAAAATAAAAGTTGTCCGCAAGTGAGGATAACTCACAATTAAAAGGTAGCTCACAATTGAGTTACCAAATTACTTTTAATTTATCAAATAGCTATTAGTTGATAAGAAACTTTATTAAGTTATTGGGATTGGCATATTATAGTGTGTTGGATTTTAATTGAATTAGGACATGGTGAAGTTGGGCTTTAATTGGATTTGAAAAAAAGAATGTATGAATTTATAATTGGATATTCTGTTCATATGTTCTGAGTTTTTATCATTTATTATTTATAAAAATATAAAATAAAATAAAATAATAATGATAAATTTAAATTTAAATATAAAAAGATATAAAAATTAAAAATTAAAATTAAGCTATTTTTCTTTATTTTATTTTAAATATTTTTATAAAAAACTTTATAATCTAAAAAATAAAAAAATCATATATTTTGATCACATAATTAAAAAACTACAATACTAATAACATAACATGAAAAAATAACAAAAAATATAATCATAATATATGAAATATTATATATTTTTTAAAATTTTAATATTTATACAATATTTTTGTTTATTTTATTTTATATTATTTTTATATTAAAATAATTAATCTATTGCAATGAGAATTAATTCTAGTACAAGTGAAAGATGGAATCAGTTTCCATAAAGGTAGATAAACTTCTTTTCTAATTTCCTTGGCATATTGGAAGCAAATTGCAATTGAGAAAAATACCCCAATTCCCTGTTTCTTAAAATTGAACCTGTGATTCGGAACTTTTAAAAATCCAAGTTGAGGTTTCTTCACGTAATTTCAATTTACACAATCACCATATGGGATCCAATTGATTTTAGATCCTGCACGTTTAAATGATAAAAATATGCATGAAAGTAATGTTAGTTACAATTTAAGGTATAAAGCTTGTTTCTCCATGAACTTCTTGTAAATGATCTTTTATTTATAATCTTCCCTTCAAGCTTTGTGTTGAACATAAGATAGGAAGCTTTAATCATGAACATAAAATAGCTTTAAGTGTCTTAAAGTGTCTTACAAATGTCATTTTCTTAAAGTTTATTTTGTTCTTATCAATCATAATATGCAAAAAAGACATAATCGAAATGTTTTCAAAATACAATGAAATCTTATTTTATAAAAGAATATCATTTTCTTAAGACTTATTTCGTTCATACCTTATACTTTGTGATATCAAATCACTAAACATTCTTTGAGAGAGGTAAATATATCAAACTTTGAACATTGATTTTTACAAAAATAATATTAGAGTAACTAACATTATTTTGTAAAAGAATGGAAGAAAAGAGAGAGATTCTTGAATCATTGCACTAATGAACCACTTCCAAATGAACACTCACCATCTTCATTTATAGAGATTAAATTTTAAAGTTGTGACTCTTTAATTGTATTATTTTAATAAAAAATTATTTTTTTAATTAAAAAGATATCTTTTTGAATCATAAAAGATGAATTAATTCATTTAAATGATTAAATTTTTTCACTTTAAGAGAAATTATTTTTCACGTTTTAAAAAATTAAAATTTTTCACTAGGATAGTTGACTTCTCTTATAAGGTAATAAAGTATCTTTTTGTTTTCCCTCTTTTCTAGAATACTCAAAATCGATAAAGCAATCAATTCTAATCACAACAATCGATTTCCTAAGCTAGGCAATTAATTCCTTTAATATAAGCACTTGACTACTTCTCAAGGCAAAAACATGACAGTTGATTGTTCTTGTTAAGGCAATCAACTATTCCAATGATATGCCTTTTTACATTGATTTTTTAAGTTTGAAATCAATCATTTTTATCATTAAACATTACCTTAAGCTATTGAAATAGCTTAATATGATTTTGTTTAAAATTTTCATATTTTAAAAATAATTTCCACCAAGTAATGCTTCTTCTTTCTTATTGTCTATGTTTGACTTTTTTTTTTTTATCAAATAGATTCAACTTTGAAACATTAATTTAGGCTAAAATAACAAAAAAAAAAAGAATAAACTTTATATATATATATATATCTTATGATTAAAGCCAAAATAAAAATATTTCTTGCTATTTGATATTTAATTATTTTGTGATTTATTTTATTTTTTTACCCAAAACCATTATTTTCTCCACTTCTTTTTATTTTTTTTTTCTTCATCTCAATTTATTCTCTCTCTAAAACTAAATCAATTCTCTCTCTAAATCTAGACCAATCATCAAATAGTAACCTTCAAACCAATAAAATCTTTACACCATCGCCCGAATCGCTAATCAATCTTTTTATTTTTTATTTTTTTTTCTTTTTCATCTCAATTCATTTTTTTCCTCTAAAAATTCATCTTTTCTCTCTAAAAACTTTACTAGTATAGCCAGCCTAAATAATTGCATTTAAGGGAAGGAAAATGCACATTATATCTGACTTTCATATCAAGGCATCGTTCTTTTCTCTTCTGATGAAACCTATCTAACAAGGCTACCTTGTGCGATTGATTAGATCCTCTTGGAAAATCCACAACACCCTAAACAGAAAAAAGAATAGGTATCTTAAAAATTTTAAAAAATAAATAAATCTAAATTCAAAAAATTTAAAAGAATTACCCTTTGGTTCTGAGATGACATTTCAAAACCATAGGGAGCTAAAGTAAGTTCACATCCACCAAGCAATAATAACACCACATGAAATTGCAAAAATTTGATCAAAATGAGAATCTTTACATTGTGCATTTAATTGGGGAAAATATAAAAACGCAAAAGGTTAAAAGTATAATTTTGAAGTTGCATGTTGCTTTGATAACTTAAAATAAGTGGAAATGAAGTCATATCTCTCTCAATTTAAGCCATTGATCTGTGGTTCTTCAAAAATCAAACATTTCAACAAATCCTAATTGGCATAATAAAAAAAAAAGATGATACCTTCTCAGGAGTAATAGCATCGAATACATAGACTTGGCCACGAAACGAGAGAATGAGTTGGATGGCGCCATCGGCACATTGAATGACGACTAAGTCAGAGTCGAAAACAGCGATAGGAATGAGGTAGATGGGATTAATGACGGTGTCCTCTACTCTGATGAGCATCGTAATTAAAGCTATGAAGGTTATCGACAAATCCGGAGGCTGAAAATCATTGTTGACGGAGCTAGCAATCTGGGTAGGGATTTTCATAGGCTGGGATTAACGATTTGATTTTAGAGCGAGAATAAATTTTTAGAAAGAAAAAATAAATTAAAATAAAAAAATAAATTATAAATTATAAAGTAATTAAATGTTATATTTTAAATTTTATAGAGACATTTGCATTTTGACTTTAATTATGCTTCTTAAATTTATTTAAAAATAAAAATTTTTTATATTTTATTACGTTACTTAGATAAATTTTTATATTTTTATATTTTTATTACATTCAAATATATCATTTATCTTTTTTTTATACTTAAATAAATTTTTAAATTTTAATTTATATTTAAATAAATTTTTTTATTTGTACATAAATAAGCTCTTAAAATAATTTTTTTATTTAAAATAAAGATTTTTTTGGATACAAATGAATGAAAAGGTTTATTTGATATAATAAAGTGTAATGGCTTATTTAAAAAAAATTGAAATATTTTAAGGACTATTTTAGTGGTTTAACCTAATTTTTACTTGAATTAAAATTTTAAAAAATACTTTTTTGAAAATTTTGAAATTTAAAATTTGCAAATCATTTTTTTTTAAATTGCAATTTTATGATTTTATTAAAAATTATGGTTTTTTTTTGTATAAAAGAGGTTATCTACTAAAAATAGGAAAAGATATTAGAAGTATTGATATTAAAATCTCACATTACTAAATATTATTTTTAAAAAAAATAGTTACATGAATTAATTTATTTAAGTTGAACTTCAAATAATGATCAAAGTTGGTAAAAGAAGCCAAGCCTTTAAAATCTATTGTGATATGATTTTATCATTAAAATATTAAATTACCAAAATTTATACCACACTTGAAAAGACAATAAGACCTCTCATAAATTCTTTCTTTTGTTTAATTGTCCTTTTAGTGAAGTAACACGTAGACAATTACAAAATATTAACAACTTACTACAATTTTAGATAACATTCAATTCTCTATTAATTATTAACTTTTGCCAAATGTACAACGAAAAACATATTAACATTTAAGTAGAAAGAGAAGGAGAAAAAACCAGATTAAACTAGCAGCATACTTGAAAGCTGACATAAATTGAGATTGTGATTCTCTTCGTAAGAGAAAAAAATTATTCTCTCTTTTCAAAGATTTAAAATCGAGCGAAGTACAATACCAGGTAATTTTCTTTTTTATTCTATTTTTTATTATTAGCTTTAATTATATTTAGTTTGGTAGGATATCAAGATTTAAAATTACTTGGATATGCATAAACTAAAGATGAATTAGAATTCCATCACACGGGGGATGTGATGGAATCCAAGTCCTTTTTGCCTCTACCTGCATCGTGAGATGCATCTGAGTAGCACTAGCGGTGTTGTTGAGGGCTTTCAATTGCATTGCCACTCCACTTGAAAACTAGAGGGAGAAAGGTCCAATGGTTCAAAGAACTCTAGTGAAATCGTTCTTCGTGTAAAATGGAAATAGAAGACATTTTTCAATTTTGATAGTCATTTGTCTTTGGTTGGACAATCGACTGCCATACCAATTTTATTATCATCCTTTACATATAAATACATATTTTATCATTAATTCAATATCAAATCTCAGTACTATAATAACTAATTTTATCATCAATTTACTTTTAATCTGAGTTAATTTTACCGTTTATCTAAACAAACTTTAATTAATTATTGCAACTGCGGCCGGCCACTCCTAAATTCTTAAATTGCCACTCGGACTAGCAACTTGAAAACCATTCTTAAATTCCTGTATTAAGGTTTAGCGCTTGTATTCTTAATATTTGTCTAACTTTTATATATGTTGTTTTGGTTGGTCTAAAAGTGAGATTGTAATATTCACCATTTCTGTGGCAGTGACATATAATGCTGGAAATACCCTTTTCCTATGTTGCCAATTAGGCTTGCTTGAAATTGAAATTTGCCACTAATCTATAGATAATTAAGGACTGAAAACCAAGGAATTGAAAACAATGAGCAGTCCAGAAGACAGTGATAAGCTGTTGGAATCCATGTTTGGAAGAGAGGAATGGGAATTTCAAAGAATTATAAGCCAGGCAGATTTGGACCAAAAAGAAGACATTATCGTGCTTGTAGCAGAAGTTAACAAGTACATTATTCCAGGGCTTAAAAGAAAGGACGTGGAGGACTTAGCGGATGGCAAAGCGATTGACGTTCTGCTTTTTGATGAAGACTCGAAAGCCTATTATAAGTTGAAGTTGCACTTTAGTCGACCTTATTTTTTGCTTTGGAACACAACTGAATTCTATGAAAAGAAAAGACTTACCGTGGGGCAACGCCTTGGATTCAGATACGAAGCCTGCTTCGCCATGCTGGTTGTTAAACTGCTGAAGTAGCTAGTTTTTTACCCCATGCTATTGATTGGCTCAAATGATGATTAAGGATATTCATCTCTTTTGTATCCAAAGAAAATTTGTTCAAGTAGAGAATGTCATGCATTTCAAATATATAATAAATATTTCTTTAGACTTTTTAATTAATGTAGTTTCTTTATGTTTGGTACGGCTAGTTAATTATAAACTAAACCTTTTTTAATTTCTTTTTGCATTATGTCAAACTGTTGATTGTGATTGTGAAGGGATGGATAAAATAGTTCCTCCACAATCCTGCAATGTAATAGGTATTTGAATCGTATGGAGGGAGAATTTGAAACATGTTTTGCTGGTGTAATTGTAAAACTTAAAACTACGAAGGGAGCTAAAACCTGAATATAGGAAAAGATAGGATAATGGTGTAATTGTAAAACTTAAAAACTACGAACGGAGCTAAAAGGAAAAGACAGGATAAAAGTGAAATTGGAAAATACAAAAAAGATAAACACACCCGGTGGGACTCGAACCCACAATCGCCTGATTAGAAGTCAGGCGCCTTATCCATTAGGCCACGGGTGCTTTAATGATATGAGTATAACATATAACTATAAATTATGTATATTAGAAGCATTGACTTGAAAAATGCCATTGCAGCCACATTTGAGATAGCCGTGAATTGACATTGTGCCCAGAAATGGATTGTTCATTCTCTTGGAGTGTTCAAACTTCATGGTAAGGAAAAAGTTTGATTCATAACTTGGCTCACCAAACCAATAGATATAAAAAATTCAAGAAAAAAGTTGGTGAATTGATACATATAACATGATTAACGCAAATTTCAAGCAATGACGACTGAAACGACCTTTTCAATATCAATTCCATGTAAATGTAAGAGTTACAAAGGTAGGACAAGTCCTTGATAATGCTACAATTGACAAGTGACAAACCTTCTCGATGTAATATTTTTTAATTATATGAAGCTTAGCTCACATAGGAATGGGACTGTCCATGCTACCAAATACTCTTGCAAGCATATATATATATATATATATATATATATATATATGTATGTATGTATTTTGACTACCAATGCATTTACAGTGTGTGGAAAGGAAATCTAGAATGACATCCAACTTTTGTCCAAGCTAGCTCCATGTCATCTGGAGAGGAAGTTTCATCAGACTCCCCGATCTTGAAAACAACTTGGAAGAGATTCAAAATCACAATCTTCACCCCTGAAGGAATTCCCAAGCTCTAAGGAGATAGATCCAACACCTGAACCAAAATGCAAAAAATAAATAAAATCTAACCAGGACTTTAATTTGGGACATGTCATAGGAAAGTAGAAACCCCACCCTTCCAAGTCTCCAACCCCCAATTCTCCTCCCCGCCCCCTGTCAACCCCAAAAAGTTACCAAACCTCAAATAGAATGCCTAAAAGGGAAGTCAGAAATTTTTTGTGTTTGATAGATGCATTTCTTCCAGCAACAACAAGTATCCAGCACCGTTAGTTATTAAAAGATCAAAGCTGTTCTAAGTTACGGTACATTAGTACCTAGGAAAAAACTGGCTTAGTTCAATGTATTTGACTACACTGCACACAATGAAATATGAGTTGCCACGCTGAGTATAATAAAAAATGAGTTGCTGTATCCTGAGGAGATAGGTTTACCTCGTCTTGATCAACAGGTCGTAGCAGCCACTCTCTCTCAACTTGAATAAAGTACAAAAGGCACTGCAGCGCATTATATAAAATGAACATAAGAAAGATTCCTTTCATAGTACAGAACACGAATTAATGTTTCTCATTAGAATTATTCTCAAATTTACAATGCCCCTAAATTTACAACAAGTATTTGTGAAACTTTAAAGGCAAACCAGCTACTCTTAATCCTAAATATGGTCCAAAAGGTATCAATGATTATTAAAAGTAAAAACAGGATCTGGATTAAACTGGCAGATCATGAATAGAAACCAAACATGAGTAGGATCAATCATATTAAGTAATTTTTTATCCCTGCAGATTGATGATACTTATACTATAATGGACTAAAATTACGTTCACAAAATTCACCTTGACCCTATGCAAAACAGGTATAAACAATAACTAGGTGGTTTGTTTAAAATGCAACTTTGTCTGCAAAGAATACTAAACTAGAAGTCTTCAGATTTTGAGAGTACGTCAAAGCATGAAAAGATAATTATTGGCATTTTTAGAAAGTGGTCTGAGTTATTAGCTCATAATTGACAAACATTCAATTGATCAACTCAAAGTTTCTTTTATGTAGCAGAGCCAAATAGAAAGAAGAAAGCTTCGAATGCCCTATAAATAAGAAAAGAGAAGAAACAAAAAGCATGGATGTCATAGAAGAATTGTTCTCTTCATCAAAATTTAATGATTGTTTTGAATTTTTGTTTTTGACGAAAGACAGCATTTATCAGGAAAAACGTGAGTGATTAGTCATAAACATTCAGTTTATAGACATATAAAATCATACTCCTTCAAGTATGCAAAGTCCTTGCTTGACAATTAAAAGCCACAAATTCAAATAGAGAAAGAGCTCACCAATTAGAAAAATAGCTATCATTAAGGCAAGTGTAAGTTGCAGTGAACAACTAAACTGCAAGTGCACTGGACTTTGTAATTGTCTCTGTAACCCACCAACCCAGCCAAAACGCTGCAATACATTAAGTTTATTAGGTTTCTGAGAACTTAGCAAACATTCGTACTCAAGATATTGATTATACAAAAAAATGTAGCATAGCATAAAATCAGTATAAAGCAGAAATAAAGTATGTAGGTGATGCCCCTCCCCTGATTCTTACCTGATTGCATAAATTAAATGAACCCTTGGCCTGAGGAAGTTCTCCAAACCTTTGCTTACAGAAGAAAGGCTTGGATCCTTTTTCCTTAGGTGTGGCCTCCACGCCAGACCTGATTTGGCTTCTATCTTCATATTCATCAGCAATTACAATTTTCAATGCACCAAAATTTGGTGAACTCCATGTTCTCCTTGCACCAGTTGTTCTATCTTGTCCACAATTTACATCATCTGTTTTTCCAGGACTTTCCTCGTCTTCTACATCAATGACACACTCAGCATCTTTACCAGAAAAGTTAAAAATTTTCACTTCAGACACATTCCCATTGCAAGTAGCATTGAAATCAGGATCTGTGTCCTTTCTCTTATGTGAATTCTCTAAACGTGTGCTTTTCATAGACGGTTGCAAGCTTGGAGAGGTTCCAGAAAGGAACATGGCTAAATCATCACATTCTTCTTCATCCAAATTTACCCACCGGAGGGGTTGCTTTCCCTCCTCAATAAATGCTTCTTTTAATGAAGCTTCTACACGGAAAATCTGACTCTCAATGGCAGCAATAAATTGTCTGTGTCTAGTTGCTGTAATATCATCACTACAATGTCCATGGCTCAACCTTATAGCTCTCTCAAACTCTTCCAACTGAATTTACATCCACAATTTAACACAGAGCAACTAGTAACATTAGCAATTGACTGGTAAACAGACAGAACGGAAAAATAAAGTTTGATTAAAGTGTATTATGGTTGACAAGAACACATATGTAAAGTTTCATGAAAAATACGAGAATGCTTAATGCCAGTTTCAATATCTGTTTTGACTTGGCAAAGCAAAAAGTCTACTCTTTGAGTCTGTATAAACACTAGATTTGAAATTGAACAAGATGGGGTAAATTTTTCTGTTACAAGATACAAATTCAGAACTGCAATAAATTACTTTTCCTCAAGCCTCCTCAAAATGGATAAAAAGTAATGATATCCAGCAAATGCCAATGTCCTAACTGTGATAAGTGTAACTTAAAGAATGAAGCAGCAAAAAATAAAAGGATTTACAATTTAAGTTTAACAAAAAAGAAAAATAAAAAAAGGAAAGAAAAGAAAAGGTAGCATACCTGCCATTTAGCAGTACCCAAAGCAGTTTGCAGTTCTCGACAGAGTTCAGCAGAATCTCCAGTTTTTAGACCTTCTCTCCCATCTTTGATCCACATCCTATACGCTGATTCCATTCTGGAAAACAGAAACCATGTACATACTTTAAAATGTAGAGAACTACCGGATTTAACTTGTACAAAATCTTCGAGAAGTATTTACAAGAATGTTTGAAGCTGAAAGTTCTTATATACACAAAAACATTCTTATGTGGTTGATTGATAATATTAAGCATTACAAAAGCTCAGAAAACTCGCTTTTTTCCATTTTTCTTTCAGAAGATAACTTTCATAGGCCAGCATCTTCATTAAAGTTTGCAGAGCACATGCATATAATCTTCCTGGTTCTTATTTAATAGTAAAAAAAAAAAATTAAAACCAAAAGGAAAAGATGGACCCTTTAATCATAGTTTTTCTGTTTCAACAATCAAACAAACACTGTCGTCTTCTTTTCTACTTCATCAGGGTTAGAAGAGGCAGAAAAAAAAAAGGAGAAAAGCCATCAATAAGAAAAACAACAAATTGTAGAGTATCAGGTCAGACAACATTGCCCTAAAACAGCAATGCAGGTAAGAGAAATAAAATAAGCATATACAGTATGAACATCAAAACATGCCAGCAGGCAACATAAAAAAACTGTAAAATTTAGGAGCTACAACACATTTACTAGAAATCAAACCCAAAAACAACCCCAAGAAAACACTCAATAATATGAAGATTTGCTAGTATTAAACCAGACTTTTAAAAATCACAACCACTTCAAACAATCCAAAAAAGATACCCACATCACCAACCAATCCCCCCATTAAATGAACATAATCGCTTTTCCTTTTTTAAGAAAAAGAAGCCAAAAACCAGTTACAATAAGCCATGAAAGGAAAAACAGAACAGAACATACATATCAGCAGATTCTTGAACCTCTTCTGCTGCAGAAAAGAAGGCGTCTTTTTGCCATAAATCAAAACTGTTAGCGACCATCATCTTTTTCACCCTTAAAAAGCTTAGAACCAAAATAAAATTATAAATAGTACTACTAAGAGATTTGCAAAAATGGGTGGGTTTTCTTTTTCTTTTGTTCTCTTCCCTTCTCTGTTTTACTAAGAAGAAGCAAAGAAGGAAGAGAGAGATAGAAAACAGAGAATAGAAGCAAAACAGGGAGAAAGCTGAAGAGACGTAGAAAGGATCTCTATAATTCTTTTCTCTTCGTCTTTCCTTTCCTTTCTTCTCTTTCACCCTTTTTTGCAGTATTCACCTATTTCTTTTTCCATTTTTGTAAGTTTATTTTATTTTATTGCTTAATTTTCTCTAAATCGGTGTTTTGTTCCATAAACAGGAGGTTCTATTTGCTGTTTCTTATACCAAACTTTTATTCCTTGTGAACCAATAAAAATTATCCACGTCAGCAAACAACGTTTTCTACTGGCGTGTTTTAATTACAATGGTTGACTTAATGAAGTTTTAAAAGAATTAGAAGCAGGTGATAGGAACTCCATAAAGCCCAGTTAAAAAAGTGATGGCGTCGTCGGCTGCTGGGTAAGACGGAAAAAGACAATGGACAAGGGCGGTGACTGGTGAGGTGGGCTGCCCATTTTGCGGCTGTGTATTTGGAGCATTTCACCTACTCTGATTAATCACAGCACAGTATTAAGGTCCACAGTTTAAAAAGCGTGAGTTTTATATAATTTTTTTTATAAATCTTATATAATATTGAATTATAAGTGACATATTTTCGTACATTTTGTACCATAAGCCAGACTTAAGTGAGGCCTCTCAATTCAAGCACTTCATTTATTCATTATTCCATTTTAAGCTACATTTAGATTTCATTGCACCCCCATGACATCTAACAGAGTTTTTATCCTTAAATTGCATCATCATGATGCATGTGGATAGTATCTAATGGTGTAATTAATGCCCTTCTATTTTTAATTATAGAAAGAATTAGTTTGGCAAACTAATTATTTTAATATAAAAAATAATAAATATTATATAAATATTAAAATTAAAAATATATATATAGTATTTTATATATTGCAATTATATTTTTTATTTTTCATATTATGTTATAAATGTTGTATTTTTTATTAATTGTTTGATTAAAATGTATGATTTGTTAATATTTTTTAGATTGTAAATTTTTTTATAAAAATATTTAAAACAAAAAAAAGAAATATACCAAAAGTTCCTTCTCCAAATTATCCCAATCAATTTATTTCATGCTTTAATTAATCCTTTATTTATTTATTTTATTTTATTTTTGCCTTTTTTAGGTGTCCTTAAAATTAAGAAATCTTAAATTTAGGTTAATTTTAATATATTATTATAGATATGACAATTGATTTTTTTATGAGATAATTAATTGTTTATTTTAATTTTATCGATATAAAAATTAATTTTTTATTATTATCATTGTTTTCAATTTATTTAAATTACACTCATTCATTCAAATAGACTTTTAATTAATCAATTTTGAAATTTCATAATTTAAACTTGAAGAAATGATTTACTCAAAACTTGACTTACGGCCCATTAGATCACCAATTACTTTTGGTGTGATATGATTAAAGCATTCAATCGTGTCAAAAAATAGTTTGGATATTAAGGTCCTATGAGTTTGAAGCTCCGACCATCGCATTGAAACTACAATAGAGTATTGGACTTTAATAGTGTGTTTAGATTGAGGGGAGGGGAAGAAAAGAAATGTAAAGGAAACAAAATTTCCATTCCCTTGTTTAGATAAAATTTTAATTTAAAGAAAATGAAAGTGAAGAAAATCAAATAACCTTTAGTTTTTTTTATAAATTTAATTTTTTTAATATAATAAACCCTAATGAAAAAATCTAAACAGATCATAATCATCTTATAATTTTTTTAAAGTTATATCTATTTTCAAGTAAGTTTCATATATCTCTTTCAATATAAAAATTTTTTATAATTTTTTAATATTTTTTATTTTGATGAATAGTTAAATATGAATAGATATATTTTTAGATTTATGAGATGTCGGACTAGCTCAAAATTTTTTTATTATAACAATTAATTTATATGAGTAATTAATAAATATTAGAATTATTATTAGTAGTATGTGATTTTATTGTTAAATGCCTCATGTCTCAAAGTTCTCTAATTCAATTTTGTTTTAATATTATTTTCTTTCATACAAGTATTAGTGTATTTATTTTTACGATAATAATAATAATTATTAGTATTTTGCTATACAAATGGATAAACAAAAGAAATGAGACTATTGATATAATAACAACTGTGAGGTCAGACAAGATAATAAACATATCATAGTTCATGAGTACTATAAAATTATAAGCAATGAAAGGTTATAACTGAAAAAATTTATTATAATAAATCATTTCTTTTCTTGTTCACTCTTTATCCAAATAATGGTTGTTAAAATTCTTTTTTTTTCTTTCTCTTATTAATTTTAATTATCCAAATAATGATTACATGTATAATTTCCTTTCTTTTAATTTAAAAACTTTTCATTTCCTTTTTTTATTTATTAATATTTATTCAAATATAGCGTAAGGGGTTTGGTAAGATTTTCTTTCTCAGTCGTAGCTTTTTTTATTTTTAATTTTAGCCCATGTTTTTAATTTTTTATTTCTCTTGTACCTTCCTCACTATAATGTTGTAACAAAAATGTTCTTATGCTATCCTTTTTTTTTATTTTTTATTTAAAAATATTTAAATAATCTTATATAAATAAATATAATTATATAATAAATAATCATATAATTACATAATAATTACTTTTTAATATAAAAATAATTATATAAATAAGTACATAAAAGAGTTAATAAATAAAAATTTTTATTATAAAATAATTTTAATAAATTTTTATTTATTAAAATTATTATTTAATATAAAAATCAATTTAATATATTTTAGTTATATATATTAACATTATAAATATTAAATAAATTTATTATATCAAAACTTTAATAAATTATCCTTAATAATTATTTTCTCATTATTTTTTACCTCACCGTTACTACCACTTTTATATCTAAATAAATATTTCATTATTAATTTTAATCTCATCTCTATAATACATAATCTTATTGCTATAGTAATTAATTACCTATATTATTATTATTAATTTTACCAAAATTAATTTCACCATCTATTTAAATGGATCCTTAAATATACTAATTACAATCTCTTGTCTATAAGATAATGGCATTTTTAAAAAATAAAAATGATGTAAATGCATGTAGACACGCCTAAAGAAAGATTATTAATTATATTCCATTTTTATAATATAGTGCTAATAAATTACGAAATTAGTGTTGATGATAAGTTAATTATATCAGGTGAAGAGGATTAATAGGAAAAGTTCACATTAATGAATGAATGAATGCTAAACAATGGTCAAAGTCCCACCTCGCTTAAACACCACTTTAACTGTCATTTCCTTTATTAATTAGTTACACTATATATAAAATTTTTGTTAAATTGATATCAAGAGTTGAGTGAAATTAATTTAATAAAAAAAATATAAAATCAAATAAAATTAAAAAGCATTTATATCTTTTTACTGTTAACATTTTAGTTTTTCCAACATAATTTTTTTGAAAACATAATTTTATTTTCACACACATAATGAATGTATGAAAAATCAAAATCCAGTTATTATCACGTGGCTTCCATTGCAACGTACTCATTTTTGTCTTTCCTTCTCTCACTTAGCTTCAATTAAATTAGTTTACTCAATTCGATTTGTCTTTTTTGGAATATTAAACTCATTTCCATAAAAAAAAAAAAAAAAGTCAGATCAAATTTGGTAACTATGGGAAATTAGTCAACTTAATTTTTCAGAAAATTAATAAATGAATATTTATTTTATGGATACGTTGATTTAATGTTTGTGGTTGGTAGGAGAATGACATGAGTGAAAAACACGCGTGGTGGGGGATGAATTCATTTCTCAGGTCCTTTGTTAGGTATGAAGTTAAAATCTAAATTTTATAGTAACACATTAACTTTATGTTATTTAAGGGATGACAACCATTAATACATGTTTCAAGTTATTGTGACTTTGTATCTTTTTCTAGATTTTGCATTTTACACACTGAAATTTCCCATTTTCTTTCTCCTTGAATGAAAAGAAAAACCAAAAATAAAATCAAAATATGAGAATAAGATTTGAAGCGAATAGGTTATTTAATTTTTCAAATCAAAATAAAATATATCATACTTTTCATGTATCGTACATTTAAAATTAATATTAACCATCATTAGATTACTAAAAGAACGTAAAAATAATACCACTTATTGTTGTGATCACGCATTTACAAAATTGAACCAATCCTTTCTTGCGTGCTTGGTTGCTGACATGATATTGTCATGATGATGATGCATGTAGAAAATTTTACATGCAAACATTGCATGATCTTCTAAATATCTTGTAGCGTCAAAAACAAAAATGAGATATGTAAAATGAATATAAGTTCGTATCATATATATTGTTAATTGTACTCATGAAGATTATAAATTTGAAAAAATTTAAACTCATAATATTTTTATGTGTAAAGTAAATAAAGATTGAAAGATTAAATATAAATTAAAAATTTAAAACAAAAAACAAAAAGTAAAATGAGATAAAATACGAGCAGGCATTTTAATGTGCAATATCGTAATTCCTCAGCATTCACAAGTAACTCCTGCTCCTAGCACTTTCTGATTCTCCACATTAGAATTGTATCAGATACTGATATTGTTGTGATGCACTTCAATCTTGATTGCCATCAAATTCCCAAAATAAATTGACTAATTTACTACAGATAAAACCGTATGAGAAAAGGTCTAGTTAAAGAACGTGAATGCCCACAGCCCGTAGACATAGACATAGACATAGACATTAGTGTTTCGACGATTTGATATCCATTGCTGAAGAAAATTAAAGGAAAAAAATACAGAAGTTAGTTTGAAGCAATAATGTACGGCCCATTTTACTCGGAAAATTTGAGTAGAATAAAGCCATCAAACACGGCACAAATCAAACTTTGGCAGCAAATCTTAACCCACTATAAAAACCTTTCTCTCAACCACACTTTAGAAAGTGGTTAAACAGTAATTGACTAAACAATCATAAGCAACGTCTACCATGCCTTTCACAAGGCTATTATTCTATTCCTTTATTCTCTTTTTCCGTCCCGACAATCAGATTGAATAAATAAATTCTTCATAAGTATCTCATCATATCCATCAAACGTTGAAAATAAATTATACTACCCACTAATCATGTCAAAGTCCATGGTTTCATGCTGCTTATACTTTCAAATTTTGATGACAATGCCAGATGATGACAGGTTATTGACCTTGTGGGTGTTGCTGTTAACAAGATTTTTTTAATAAGAAAAATGTCACACCGATGACTATGCGCCACAAACACAGCAATCAGTATCATAACGGCCTGTTTGATGAATACATTGTAGAGATCAGCTTTGGGCTTTGTAGCAGTACCCAGCCAGCTCATCTGGCCATATCTTATCCTCACTCCTCAGCCTGGCTTGCATTTAGAGAGTTCATATTCCACCATTTTAACACCTGTAGAACATGAAGTTAAAATCGAGGAGACAATCCTCCTTTGCATCTCTTTGAATTCCAATGCCAGCTTCACATCCCAACTAGCATTTTCCCTGCATGAATGAGACAGAAAACCCTGATAATTTTTTTCCTATAAAAGAAAATTAGATTCAGCTTCAATGAATTCATAAATTATTGCTTGATATTTCTTTACCTATCAACCAAATCTGTGTCACCTAAATTTTCCATCAAGTCATTGAATGTGGATTGTAGATCTTCAAGAACTTCTTTATCAACTTCTAAGTCTGATTGTATCTGGGGAGGGGGATCAGAAAAAGGAATACAAATGACTCAAATATGTCAACATTTTGTGAATGATTGATTAATCAAAAACATTAAACTAGTTATCAAAGTTGAAATAATCAGACAAGACAATAAAACTCTAGTATAACAATTTATATGAGCAGGACGTACACAAAACACAGAAATATGGGAAGGAAATTACAGAACTCTTAGAGAATGGCATAGGGCTCCGAGCTCTACGTAGATAGTCTAATAATGGCAATGGTAAGCCATAATAGAAGATATTTTGATTGTTTGACAGCCAAGTTCCCCGGACCATGTGGGAGCTCCAGTTGTACAGGGGGCAATCCTCAATGGAGTCAACTTGGTCAACATCAAAATCTGCAAAAAAATAAGGCTTAATAATTATTCAGGGAATAAAACTAAAAGGCAAACTAATAAACAATCAGGGAGAGTAAAAAAAAAAAAAAAGTATTGGAATCCATTAAAGAATATATATATATATACAAGCTAATTGAAAATAAAGCTTCAAATACTCCCAACATATGTAGGGGCTGTAGAGTGCTAGAGGCAAGAAAGTTACCCAATGGAATCACATCGTAAGGGTTGTCTCCTTGTGGTAAGAAACCATAAAAGGTAATAAGATGTGAACCAGAGAAATTTCCATAACTAAGACAGCATTGTTCTCCAACAGTGCAAGGTCTTGATAGAGGAAATTTCAAGGAATTTGTTGCAGAATCTACTTTGCCATAGTGAACTATGTGTGGATGTAACTGAAAAGAACAATACCTGAATATCAACTAGAATAAAAACTTAGAAAAGACTGCAAATTAGATGAGAATAAGTCTTAGTATATATGCATAAGACATTGGAAATCATCATGGACTTGGTTCAAGAGAAACCTGGGATATGCTTAAATTAGATCTGAAAATTTAAAACATGATATGGTGACACGATATGAAAAATGAACACGAAGGTGACATGCTTTAAAATTTTATAATAACTATAGATAGATTTAACAAAATAAAAAAAAATGCATTTCTTGTTTTCATGTTAATACATATTGTGACACGTAATTTTCATATAAAACATGGTACAAATATAAGAATTTCAGTATTTTATACGACACAAATACACCAATTGCCAATATAGCCTAAATATCGGCCTTAAAAATTGGTTGTACCTATATAAATGTTCGTAACAGCAATTTTAGGAGAACATATAAAAGTCATCTAAATAATAAAGAAAAAAACCAAGATTTTCTATACTAGCACATATAGGTTGGTACATGTGGTATAGGTGTGGTATTAGCAATACTAGAAAAAATAAATTGATAAACAACCAAACACCATAAAGGTAAACATGGTCTAAGATACATATTAGCACTTAATATGTTAATGATTCTCCTACCAACCAGTACTTCAATGGTATATGAAACTATCTCTGATGACCTTAAATTGTACTATAGTCATCTAACATCAAATAAGAAAAACAGATTGAAGGATGGTAGATAACAAGAGCAAGACTGACTTACAGAATGATTGAGAAAGCCTCCAACAGGAATCAAGCAAGTCCTCAGCTTTCCATCAGCAAACAAAATTTTCATGCTGTTAGAATACCACAGTTCGCAAGCCCATAAAAACTGCTCCCACGTGTAGAGCTCTGGTGGAAATATATCAGGATGTTCATTGGATAATGCAGGAAATAACTCATCATATCGAAGATGCAAATGCTGCAAATTGAAAAAGACCAAAAAAGAAGAAAGGTTATACATTATATTCAGAAAAGTTCACATCTGTCCACATAACGCATTTATCAGATAGATAACAAATAATAGTTGCAGTTTTCTTGAATGACCCTAATTAATATCACAAGATTGAACTTTGGTAAGCATAATATAATTCCCAAATGAACCTTGTCTATAGCTACTAGAAGTCACTTTGAAACAGCTTCAAGTCATAATTTGTCAAGTATTCAAGGTTTAAAACCAATGGCTAAAGCTGCATAAACCCAACCAAGGTAAAATACTGAGTGATGGAAATAACACCACTTAAAACTCTCCCTCATGTGTAGGCCTAATAGAACAACTAAGGCTCTGTTTGGCAAATGCTTTTGCTTTTTTATTTTTTTTTGGCAGAAAATGAATAAAAAGGAAAAAAAAACCAAAAATAAAAAAATGAATAGAAAACCAAGGAAAAGTAGCAAAAGCCAAAAGCAAAAGCATCTACCAAACACAATCTTAGGAAAACAAGCTTATCATGTGGCATACAGAAAAGGAAGCAAGAAGAAACCGAAGCTCTAACACCATGTTAATTATCCAACCTAAAACTAGTTGGCTACAAGCGGAGTGATCCAACTTTAATAGGAAGGAACAACAAAGCCAAATCCTAGCTGATGTGGCATATAAGACTACTTAAAAATCATCAAAAACCCAAAGATGCACAACTCTTCTAACATCTACATCATTTCTGCAAGTCCATGATCCTATCAGAAAAGAAAGTCATAACTCTCTAGTAGACTCTATATATGAAAACAGGGTATTGGACAGCATGATAATGGCCAACCTCTTTTGCTTGCATTATCTCTTCAAATAGCAAAGTTCCATCCAAAGCCATGATTGCTTCAACTCCAAAGCTCAATCCTATAAGACCAAAAAAAAAAATGGTGGACTCAAAAACTTAGGAACACATATATTTTACTTTAAAAACATTCAAAAAGATAGAAACATTATATAAGACTGGTATTGCACCTAAAAGGATTATATTAACCTAGCTATTAGTCACTTTATCCTTGAATAAGGTTAAAGCATTTATTAACTTATGCACAGCATGACACAGGAAAAGGAAAAAAGTGGAGTCTTTTCCATTTGAATCTATAGCCTCTAAAATGTCAAAACCGTTGTCATTGTCAACAAATAGGACCTACAGATTTACAAAATATGGGTTTGCTAATGGGCATTGAAAAGTACCAACAATCCCTTTCTGTTTCATTCTCTATTTGATAAAACTCTTGATATAACTAGCATATTAAACTAGGGCAATTCCACCACCCTAGGTGTCTGATCCAAGAATAATACTTCTTCCTTATCCTTACTTCAAATTATCATTAATATTATCTTACCAATGCAATGATGTTGTACTAGAAAGCATAGAAGGCCTTTCATTATCACAGAAAAATAAAAAGGCTAGATACCACTGAGTTCTCATGCAACTATTTTAAATCCACTGAGTTCTCATGCAACTATTTTAAATTCTTTCTTGCATTGATGTGCTGCAAACATGATACAGAAAAACTCTAGTTCCAGATTATTCTGTTAGTTCCGTGTTAAGAAAACAAAGGAAGAAAAAAGAAAGTGGGAAAAGCAAAGAAAAACAGCATCTAGGCAATCTGTGGTTCAGTGATATGATTCCATATTATCCCACAAGAATCCTTGAAGTAGAATATGTTAAATCTGCAATCTTTGACAATATCCTCTTGGCTAATGAGGCTGGTGATGCGGGCCATGGCAAAGAAATGGAGAAAATTCTTGTCGAAAAGGTTTAATTCTAGGTTCTGGAACATGGTGGTTTTTTGTTTAACTCTATGCTCTGCAGCATGGGGAGAAAAAGTTTAACTAAGAAATTTTAGTCTCATATTTGAATTACAAATAAGAAAATAGGACAAAAATATTACAAAGACAGTGACTCTACCACTTTAAATTTAGTCCCATGTTCAGAAAGAATCACTCATCAGCATCAACAAATTTCCAGAGTATCAACGATAAAATTCAAGAACAAAATGATCCTCAAATATACATTTCAAATTTTGAAATAGTGTTTCAACTCTCACTTTATACGGGAGCAAAGCTTGTTACTATTTGAAAGAAATAAAACTAATCTGCTACAAACTAGATGTCATCAACAATGCACATTGCAGCTAAAGGTCAAACCTGTGTTAAAATTTTCTGGTAGCGTATCAAAGTAAATCTTGAATTGTGAATTACAGTTGTACTTCTCCTTCATGCTCCACAACAATGACATAGTCTCAGATGACATCCCATCAATCTTTGCTAATATTTGATACTGCAATCAGATTAAATAACAAACAATAATGTCCTCAGACTGTTAAAATATCTATGCTATACTATATGCCATATTCCACGAATTTATTGTCACCTTCCAGTAGCATAAGTTCCATATAAGCATAGCAGGTAAAAGTGACCATGAACCAGATATATGCCAGGAAATGTGATCCAAACAGATGAACACATGCCTAGAAATGACTAAGGGACAAACAATGATGCAAATTATCTATAGCTTTTAAATGCATTGCAAAGATACCAAGTAAGACGTGCTATGTGTCACGAATCCCACATTGGTAAGAGAAGAGGGTGGTCTTGGGCATATAAATCATGGGTCTCCCTCTAACTAATAGACATGTATTTTTGGTACGAAATGTGGATTCGTGAAAAGTGGTATTAAAGCAGACTCAACTCTTCACTGATGAGGGAACCCCACAAGAGATACCAAGATGGAGGTAGGCTTGGACCAAGGTGGGTACCTCTCCTCTGTGGGTGAAAGAGCCAGTGCAATGAGGGCGTTACACAATTGGATGGGGGAGAATGTCACGAATCTCACATCAGTATGAGAAGGGGGTCGTCTTGGCTTATAAATCATGAGTCTTACTCCACCTAATAGACATGTCTTTTGGGTGGGAATGAGCCCGTGATACTATGTCCTATTGTAGCAGAATTTATAGACAATATCAATTTGGAATAACCAAATAATATCCAGAAATCTATTAAGTCTAATATACTTCTTTTTTCCAAGTTTAGGAGATTTTGAAAGATGTTAAATTAAACTCAGGTAAAACTAATAATAAGCTAGAAATACATATTTTGTGAAATGATGAAATGTACCATGTCAGTTTTATGTACAAGATCCTCGGAGATTATAATAGATGCAGGAATCTCCAATGCAATGTCTCCAACTTCCAGATCTTCCATTGCAATGGCTCCTCTACCAGCTCCTTCAATATCTGTATGATAGTGAATGCAAGAGAAGGAAAAGAGTAAAAATCTAAATATCCTTTTCTTTTTCTTTCAAAAGTATTTTTTGATTTTTTTTTTTTGGTGGTATGAAAACATCATTTCAATGTTAAAGAGCTATTATGAGGTCCAAAAAAGTAAAGAAAAAGAAAAGAAGGAGAAATAAAACAAAACGATGTCCAGATGCTAACTAACAAGGAATCACTAAAATATCAATTCTAATCTTGAACTTACAAGCTATCTGCAATCTTGTTTTTCCACCATTGTTTTCAGCCCACTGTACTAAACGCTTCTCTTTATCACACTTGTAGTTTATATCCATTTTACTCTCCACTTTATCCTTGGCTCCTAATGCATGAATCCTATTAAGAATTGCATTTCGTAGATCTTGCAGGGCACGCATTTGCATGTGTACTTGACTGGAGAATGAGGTTTTGATAAGTGAAAGGATCAAATTTAGAGCCTCCATCTCATTCCTGGAGCTGTAGAATTCCTCTCCATCAGCTTGACCAAAATAAAGTTCTACCTGCATCCCAGAAGCCCATTGCTATTGAAGTGACTTTGTGAATTTGTGTCCTGGCACTTCATATGCCAATTTTGGTGTCACTAGTCATTCATCAGCATATTGAAGGGACTCTGTTGTTTTTCTTTCTTTGTTTTTTTTTTTTTTTGGCCAAAAGCTTATTCAAGAAGCCTTGTGACAATATGTTCAGTACCTTTTTTTCTTTATCACACTTCAAAACCAAGAAAACAAAAGTACCAGCTACAAGAAAAAGTACTTGAGGAAAATACAGTTCATCAAAAGTTATTTCACTGTAATCCCACCATAAGAGAAAATAAGTGGAAGTAAAAAAGCTTAACCCCATATTGATTCTTTTCACCTGCTTCCTACCATGATTTGCAGTAAAAACCAATGGTTATAAGAGGCAAATTGCAACTTACCTCATCTAAACGTATAATTCTGGCTATCTGCAGCAGCTGATTCAAAGTAGCACTTAATGAATCAGGACCCAAAGAGCTCTTAATACATACAATTTCTTTGACACCAAATCCCCTATCACTGAGTAATCTCTGCCCAACATGGGAAAGAACAGCTAGTTAACAGAGAAGATCTTTAGCATCAGCTAATCTAGAAACCTTATAACATGTCTAGTCTCAACTTCTCTACTTCAAACTAGTTAATAAACAAAAATCAGACACGCCATACACTTGCTTAAAAGGTGAGGCATGTTACATATTTCCCAAGATTACATCTTATTCATCTTTACAACTCTAGAAAGTAGTGATAACTACTATTAACACTTTGAAAGGAAAAGTCCCAAGTCAGCATATCTTGAAAAAGAAAATGATAGAGACTAAAACATGTTTACTATTTTCTCTAACCTTCTTTTTGTCAAAGAAAGGGTCATCGTCAGAAAGCTCAATAAATATTGAATAGCCATCACCCATTTCTGCTGTATTATCACATGAAAAATGCTGCAGGAAACCAGTAAAAGAAAAAAAATAAATAATATTTTAAGAAGGAAATCTTAAACATGATAAATTAGTCAAAATTGTTAACCCTAACAATATTTGATGGAAATTAATATGTTTTTAATTGTTAAATTCAAAGAGAAACCACCAATCAATGTGAGCATGGGAGTGCATGAAAGCAGACCTTCACTATGCACATATGCTGATAAGCATGTACATAAGTGTGCACACAGATCTTCAATATAGCATAGATGGAAGAGAGAGAACCTATGTGGCAACATACCAACCAATCCATGGTGGTTAATTAATAAAGCAACAGTGGTTATTGAACATAAAAAAATCATTTCACGTTCCTATATTTAACAAGCAAGTTTTCAATTGATTTATAAAGTGGAATTAACAGATAGAAAACAAGTTTTGAGATTTTAAAAAATTAGTATTCAAAGAAGTAAACTGAAATGACATAACTCTTAGCAGAAGTAGCGTGATTACTTCATATTCCTGTTCAGTCTCCGAAGAAGGCAACATGCCAGTTACACATGCAAGTGCAACATGAAAAGTTAGTTTAATATCTCAATAACCCATTTCTAAACGACAAGGGAATAACTAAAATAGAATCTCAACAAAAAGAAATGAACCAAACAAAATTAGACCCATTAAAGTCCACACTTTCTTTTGCATATTCCAATTTAAATGTGGATATACACGAGGCTGAGGTCAGCTAAAATCTGTGATGAGACATAGCAAAACCATTACGCATTTCCAATTTCAATATAAGAAATAAAACCCACATTCAGAAACTAACCCCAAAAGAAAAACGATAAAGCAGAAGAGTAATACAGCATAAATAAAAAATATATAAACCCATAAAAGAGGTCAACTTTAACATAAATGGGCAATACAATATTAGAATCAAAGCTCATAAATATCATAAAAACACAATATTACACACCGATTGCAGATAATAAAAACACAAGTAGAAAATGAAAGTATTAAAATTTAGTTCTGGTTGGTTAGTGACAAACATAGCAGCTGCAAAAGACAAAAAAAAAAAAAAAACAAAACAAAACAAAAGCAAGATCAAAACATCTAAAGTTAAAGGTGCTGCTTTGAAGTTAAAATTTTGTGCACCTGTTCAGTTTTTCTGATAATTCCTAGGGCTTTTACAGGCAATCCCAACAAAGCACGAGAGAGAGACGCATAGTAAACAAAATTAAACTTGAAGAAACGGAAAAGAGAAGCGAGGTAATAAAGAGGTAAGATTTTACCTTTTCTTCCTCCATTGAGATGACTCTGAAGTGAATAGATAGGGAGAGTGTGTGTGGCCGTAGGTGTTATATTTTCGAGCGAGTGAAGTTTTGGGCGGCAACTGAACTGAAAAAACGCCAACAAGGTTTGGGAAGAAGCACTGGTTCACGAATAGGGACCTGTTCAGTTCAGTTAGTCCGGTTTGAAAGGGCCCAACGGGCCAACAATACCAACTGAGAAATAATTAGCAACATCTTTTTTACCCTCGATGATTAAACGATATTTGAACTTTCAAACTATATAGTTATTTTTAAAAATAATATCTAATAATTTTAAATTTTAATACTTATAATTTATTTTTTATTTTAGATGCGACCTTTTTATAAAAAAAAAAAAAAAGAACTTTCAAATCGTATAATACGTAGTTTAACTAATCTTAGAAGTGCTTGTAACGTAAACAAATCCATAATAAAATAAAACACTTTGCTCTACTGTTCACTATTTCAACCAATGCTGATGTTAGAGCCGACGGTAAGTTGGCATTTGCAGAATTTGTTAAAGCCCATTCTCCAAATCCAAAAGGCTGAACTTGTAAATCTGAACTCCTCCCAAGAGGCCGAACTTGTTCAAGGCAACCCAACTGAATGCATGTAAGCTCGAGGCCTTAGGTGGATACATACTATTCGGCCGGCCCTATTAATTTTATACTACCCTCCAATTCAAAAGAGATTATATTTATAACTTCTTTCTTTAAACATTTACTCATATCTCATATGATTTGTTAGTAAATTAATTTTAGGGATTAAAATTAAAATATTGTTAGCTTCAAATATAAAAAAGAAAAAGCTTGTATACGATCTTTTATCGCATACCTAATTAGTTTTTTCTTTAATTCTTGTAAGAAAAACAGTAATTCTTTATTAAAACAGTAATAATATTTATTAAATGTAGAACAAATTCTTTGCCACTTGAGCTAAAAATATGCGCTATGAACAAAAAAAAATTTAAAAATATGCACATCGCAATGCATCAGACTATGCAGATTTGGTTTAAAAGTTAAATATTACACTAATTTAAACCGTGCTTTTTTCCAATTAAGATATTGTCTAAAGAATAATGTACCGATGATAATAGAGATTCCACCTCTAAAATGCCATGGCAAATTCCCCTGGTAATTTATAACAGCAAAAACTATTAACAAAATCCTTTGATTTGCTTACCAAATCATATACCTGGTTCTAATATCTTGGGATCTTTTAATGACTGGAAGGAACCAAGAAGAAAGTTCAGACATATACGGTGACAATTTCAACACAACATATTCCAAAAGTCTTTTGCTCAATTAATCTTACTTATTGGCCTAATTAAGAATCCAGGTTCTTGGCAGCTTGAATAAATTAAAGGCTACAGTTCATTTTCATGGTTTGCACCTTTCGGGTCTTAAGATTCTGAACTTTTCAGGTTTTGTATAATCAATGGTCTAATTTTTGTACTGCTTTGATTTTCCCATTAGCATCTGATGCTCGATCTTTTTCTTGTTTGTCACTTTGAAATTAACATCCACGGCTACCATTGAAGAAGAATAGGCACTCATAATAGCCGCAAAGAATGCCCTACCAGAGGCGGATCGATATAGCTAAGTATGGCCTTTATGGACACCTACAAAAATTAAAAAATAAAAAAATTTGAAGCAAATATATATATATATATATTATAAATGAACACTTTAAAAAAAAAATTCTAAATCCACCATTGTGCCCTACATTAAGAATTTTGCTTGCAATGTTTATAGTTTGATATGGATCAAATGATCATTTCAATTCACTGCTTTGGTGGCTTAACTTAAGCACAACCTAATTGAATCCAGGTTTTATGCGAGACAATTTGTTAGCTACTTATTTTATTTTATATTTGGAATTGTTAAGATTTAAATTTTTATTATTGAAATTAAGAGTTTAACGCTATACTTTCATACATGTCAAGGGTATTTTAACTAGAAATAAAACGCATCATCTGTTCAAATTATGAAAATTTTAATCAAAGTAAAATCTTGTATAACTAATAACTACGAGTCCTAAGTCTTTCATGTGAAAGATGCAACTTGGAACATTCAGAATTTATTCAAGTAAATGCGTTTTTTAGAGTAATGTGAAACAATCCGAATTGAGCTGTTAGTTTGAATTGTATTCGACTAGCTAGATCCAATCAAACTTCAAGGACTATTCTTGGTTTTAACATATATATTTCGGGATTCTTATTTCTTAAATTAAAAAAAAATGAAAATACAAAACAAGAGCGGTGTCTGTATGTTACTATTATTAACATGAACCCCTTAAATATTAAGTACATTAATTTGAAATATATTGGAAGTTGATAGTGCATATATTCTATTCTATTCTCTGTTTATATATGCCTTTCCAAGGACTCTTCGACACTCATTGGAAGAGAGTAGGTCCTCAAATTATGGACCTTTTCCGCATGATAGAAAAAGTTGGAATTGAAAGATAGGATTCGTGTTTGACAATCCGCTGCGAAGAACGTCGACCATTAATTTATTTCATTGTTATCAATCCAACAATTTTATGTTCTTGATCTCAACCCAAATCTTGGACTATCCGGTCTACAAAACGGGCAGTGTTTATCCATTAAGCACTTGTCACTTTTAGTCTAAGATCCTCATATTTTTGAAAATAACGCTGAAATAAAAAATAAAAAAAAAAAGAAAGAAAAAGCCGGCACCTTTGAAATTATCCTTCCCTTTGGACTGGATTGTTGTAGGAGCATGGCAATGTACTTTGAATTCATTCTGTGGGACACTGCATGCTTCCATATAATGGAATTCTAAGAAAATAATAAACTTTGGTTGGTATTTTTCTCAGCGAGAGAGAGAAATTTATGTGGAGGGGTTGGAAGTGCTTTTGTTAGGTAGAATGGGATGGCGATTTGTGCAGCGAAGGGCTGCTTTCTCATATATCCGCATGCTTCAATGTCTACCGGTGGTCCAATTCCATCGAAGCTGTGATCGGTTTGTATTCAGAGAATGTTGCTACCTAGCTCCTTACAGCTGTAATTCAAACTTGAATGCGTCAAAATATTTGAATATTAATTTACACTAATTTATACCCATAGTCAAAAAGGCCAATTTCTTCTTTATTTATTCAATTTTTTTTTTTAAATATATTCATTCCTTAAGTCTTACATTCAGCCGTTCAAAGTACTTTTTTGATATTTTTCCTTTTTTATTTTCAAGTTATTAATCAGGTAATACTATTAATTTTTAGCGCAATTGTGATGAAAAAATTTATCACAAAAGACCTACATCTATTACAAATATAACTTGAAGATAAAAAATTGTGATGAAAATTTTAGTCCGTCACAATTTTTATCCAATTTCATCACAAGTTTAATGAAAAATATGTCCCTTACAAATGTTACAAAATTATGTCACAATATTCAATTGGCTCAAATAATCATTTATCGTTATATTTTGTTATAAAATTTAAAATTTTATCACTAATTTTGGTAAAATTGATTTGTCACAACCTATTTATCGTTACTTCTACGTAAATTTTTGTCACAATTAAAAATTATAATTTATTTATTCCTTCAAAAGTTATATCCAAATTATTTAATTGGACTAATGGAGGCTATTAATTTGAACATTTGATTAAAGTGTAAGTATTGCCTTGTACAAAGAACCGAGTTCAAATTCCTCACTTACCCAAACTTAAAAGAGACAAAAAACTAAAAAAAAAAAAAAAAAAGGGAAAAAGCTTGGATGCCGCAGATTGTGAGAGTACGTATTTCAACAAGCAATTATTTTGTTTTTTGTTTTGTTAATTACAAGAGATTCTATTTTTTGTGGTTGCATTTGCATGACAAGGAATTCATTTAATCAGAACCAAAAATAGGAAAGCAATGAGTTGCTGAATTAAGGGTCCCTCTCTTCTCAAAAGAATGATGAAGAAATGCATGGAACAGAGGCACATCAATATCTTGACACAACCATAATAGCATGTCATCTTAATCTTAAATAGAAGAAATTCTCACATAACAAAAGGTAGATGCTCACTTTTTTACTGCAAAACGAATCCCAACTTGGGTTTCTTTTTTAATTTTTGATTTTCAAAATTATAGCATTTACAGTAAAAAATAATAGGCAACAGTATGGTTGGCAAATCAGGCTTAAGCAAGCTGCTGTATAAGGAATCATTTCATTGGTACGATTTGTTTCCTTCATAGGAAAAGAGATGTGAACATCAGTCAACTTCTGCTAAAAAAGGTAGTAGTAAACTTCACATTTTTGTTCTTGCCCACAATCATATTCATTTCGGATTTATTATCATATATATCTCTAAATTTTTATAATGCAACTAAAATACAATATAATCAGTATTTTATTTGTAATTGCTTAATTGAATTATGACATGTAATTTTAGTTTTTTTATATTAAGTTAATTTAGATTCTTCTTAATAATTTTGTACATGACTTGATTGGTATCATCAAATCTTATTCGCTTCTTAAAAGTCAAGGAACTACTCTTGATTTTCTTTTTGAGACCTACAGTTGCACATGATCTTTCACTACAGCTTTGATTTTAATTTTTATGTACAAAAAATCTTTAAATTAATTAAACATTTATGCCAATGAAAATAAAATAAAATTATAAATTATTCACACAAAAAATATCAATTTTAACGCGATTCAATCTAATCCAAAATGCTTTATGTTCGTAAATGAAAAAAGATTCACTGGTTACAAAATATTATAAACCTATCATCAATTCATTCTCATTCACAATTAATACTCAAATATTCTTCTATAATCTTATGAAGTATTTTCAACTTAAACAGACACAATTCCATATGGCTAACCATATTTATAAGGATTCTCTTATTCTCCTTTAGTCTATTCAAACATACACACTTATAAATATTCTTAAACTTTTCTTATCCTATAAAGTGTCTACTTCAGTAAAATTTTACAACTCTCTTACATCTTTTTCTTATACCTACCCTTATTGAGACTCTTATCATTTATAAACATATTAATTTACCTATCAAGAATCATTTTATATTTAGAATCCTTCTCTTGTAAGTCTTTTTTTCTATCAAGCAATATCTAGCCAATTTAAAAAAATTTTAGCTACATATTTTATGGGATTTGAGTCGTTATTTTCAATAATTTTCACCTTAATTTAAATTTCATCAAATAATCTTTTTTCATGATAGATATATTTGGCTTCACATGCAATAAAAGTCTTGTAACAATATTTTTTATATGTCTTCACACTTCATTCAAATCAATTTCTCAAAACATGAATTCAAATCCATCCGTTGAATTAAGCACCTATGAGCTTATCACCTATTATATCTAGAACCTTTATTCTAAAACCAGTTGTTAGGATTATGATAGCTCAAATTCTAGTTGTTAGACCAAAAAGCCTCCCAATCAATTGAACATTCATTCCAATAAAAGTGAAATCAAACTATAAATCATCCATATAGGAGATCAATTTTATATGGTTTGACTTAACCCAAAATGACTTATATCCACAAATAAGAGAAAAGATCTACTAGTTATAGAAAATTATAAACACATTAACAAATTAATCTCACTCACAATCAACACTCATGGACATTATCCTACACTATTATAAAGTATTTTCAATTCAAACAAATATGTACTCATATAGCTCATTGTACCTATGTCGACCTCACATTTTCCTTTGATCCACTTAAAGATATACATTCTGTATTTATTTTGATAAAACATTATAATTCTCTTATATTTTTTTTCTTATATCATATCTTATTGAGATTTCATTATTTATAAATACTAATTTGTCTATCAAAAATTTCTTTCCACTTAATTTTTTTTTTTTACAAATTTTTTTTCTATCAAGCAATATCCAACAAATATAAAAAAATCTCAATAAGCTCTCAGAACATTTGAAGTATTCCAAACATATATAACTGTTCATATGTTTGTATGCTTTAAGGCCTTGTTGTTTAGGTTTTTCGGTTTTTCAAGATTCCTGCATGCTAATATGGGCATGCATTACATGGAAAATAGATTTTCCACAACTGTATCCAGGTTGAGGGGTTGTTGTCAAATGTCAAGACGTAGGCCAAGATCAATGCTAGGGCTTGACAGCCCAATGCCTGTACAACAGTGTCAAAATCAACAATTAGGAAAGGTCAACTTATGCGCGTTATATAAGAGAAGACTTTCTAGTAGCTTTCGTTACTCAAATCCTACTTTTCCCAACACAAAATCTGGCCCTCTTTCGATTGTTTCACCTTTTCACCAATTGTTTTGCCCAAATTATCCCTATAAAGAGTCTATTCCTATCCATTAACCACGTCAGTTTCAAGCAGGTAAGCTCTTTTCCCAGGACGAAAGGTTTTCATTGCAACAGACCCAATTGGAAGCTGCCAAAGCAAAGTACTTCCAAGTTGTAAGTTCAAGCGAGTTCAAGAATAACTCAAGCAGAGCCATAAAAACTTTCCCACTAGAGTCCTGATGAAACAATAGGGGACATGTCCCATACCTATAATTGTCTTCAACAACTATTGCAATTTCGAAATGGGATGATTCGATTTTATTAGGAAAGGATCGTTTAACTTGATTTCACCATGTATCACTCAACTATTGAATAAAAGAAAGGATTTGGTAGTACGTTATTGTCAAGCGTTACTGAGAAAACAAAGCCTTTCATGATCAATAGCAGAATTTGCTTTTTGCTAAACATCAATGCGTAATATGAAAAAACTACCTTAGTCAAGAATTAATTCCAATGAAATGATAGAATAAGTTGGATTGGTAAATAATGCTCTTGCTAAGCCAACTTCATACAAAAACTCAGTCAGAGAAAACAAAAAGAAAATCATTCATTGGTCATGCAAATTTTGATTATCATTATAGCCTTTACAAGGAAGATTATGATAACCTTGCGATTTCAATTTTCACATCAAATGCGTATGGGTTCATTTGACTTAATTTGTTGAATAAACATCAAGTAGAATAAATATTGGACTGAGTTACCATATTTTTCAATTTTCCATCAATGAACGTGTAACTAATTAATTATGGCCATGGTTAACCCTGCTTGCAGCCGTGAAAAAAATCGCCTAAAACAAGGGAAGAATGAAAGAAGTTGATTTTGCTCTTAATTTATAGGCAGTGATACCCGAATTAAGAACAGTTTCCATCCCACGTAGCTGCTGCTCTACAGTCAACATGTACGGCGGTAATGAAGCTTAAGTTGCCATGTTTGATTGAAGCCTGAAAGAGTTATTTCTTTGCCATTCCCCAGGAAGATTTTGCAAATGGAAGCATGTGCTAAGGATGTGCAGAAGAACATGAAGTAGCACAAAAAGAAAATCCCACATGGCCAACGACACCCATGCCAATAATCTAATCTTGGCTCCATATATGATAGTAATTTCGTTATTAACAACTTATAAGATAGATAATACCAAACATGAATAATATGGAGACCAACCCTTTTCCCAATCATTTTTTTTTCTCCTCTCAATCCTCTCTAGTTTGCCATCCCTCACATCCCACCAACAAATTTTTTAAGATATTTGGTTAGTACAAACTCCAAAGAGCAATTTGCTTTTTACACCTTTAATATTCTGAAGAAAAGAGGAAGAAAAATAAAAAGAACCAAGGTAGCCTTCAATTTTGTTTTGTTTTGTTTGTAATATCATTTCATCTTCTCTTCATCCTCCTCTTCTTTCTTGCAATGCTCTTCAAATTCAGACCCTTCTTTAGGGCTCTCCAAAGCCCTTTTCTCCTGCTCTTCATCGTCAATATCAACTGAATTTTTCTCCCTCAAACTCCCACTTTTCAAATTCCTCTCTGCCCTCGTCTTCAATAACTCCAACAACTCACTGACAGCCTTTTGCTTGTACCTTCGGTTCTTGATTAAGACTTCACTAATATCAGCTGGAGTCATCTCTGCCTTGTCAACTACTTCCGCTAGTTCCTTCAAAACGTCATCATCCAAATCACCTTCCTCGTACCCCAAATAATTCTTCAACAATATCTTCAATGCAGGATATGAACAATAGCTCATGTAAATATGCATATCCATCCTCCCACTTCTGAGCAATGCAGGGTCAAGCTTCTCAATATGGTTTGTTGTGAACACAAAAATCCTTTCACTCCCACAACAAGACCACAACCCATCGGTGAAATTCAACAGCCCTGAAAGAGTGATGGAATTTCCGCCGTCTTCACCACAACCAGAACCAGAACCTGATCCAGATCTCATTTCAGAGTCATAGTAGTTCCTTGCGCCTGGATTGTTGTTATTCTTCTTCCTGTTAGTCAAATTAATCGAACAATCAATATCTTCAATCACAATAATCGACTTGGAACTTGTTTTCATCAACAGCTTCCTGAGCTCAGAATTATTATGGACCTCAGTCAATTCAAGGTCATAGATATCATAACTTAAGTAATTTGCCATGGCTGCAATCATGCTGGATTTCCCTGTCCCTGGTGGACCGTACAGCAAGTAACCTCTTTTCCAGGCTCTGCCAGTCTTCTGATAAAAGGATTGACCGTTGGCGAAATCCTTAAGATCATCCATGATCTCTTCCTTCTTGACAGGATCCATAGCCAATGTGTCAAAAGTACTTGGATGCTTAAATGGAACCGACTCCCAAGGATGTCCCCTGGAATCCAAAGATCCACCACGAGAATTCGTGTATAAAAACCTCTCTTGATTCTTCCTTCGGATTTCGTTAGCCTTTTCCATTACGTAATCCAGATAGGCATCAAGAATCAAGGACTTGTCTCTCTTCTTGATTCGGAGAGTGAACCCTCTCTTCTCTTCAGGCAATGGTCGCCAAGAAAAGGTTTGGGCTTGCCTTTGAGTCACAACGTGTTCCCAAAGCACAGTGACGCCATTGAATGTATCGACGATGCAGTCGTTGTTTGAAAGACCGAATGTAATGGCGCTTGAATTGAGAGCACGAGTCAGGCTTAAGCGACTACCATTGATGGAAACAGAGGAACTTAGATAGAGTTGGACTGCGTTGTAGAGTTCGTTGGTGTTAACGCCGTCGATTTCTGTGATGTCAAAGTAGCAGTAGGAAGAGAACAAATGGAAGACCCGGTTGAAGAATTTTAGACAGGCAAAGCGGAGTTCTGGTGGGAAAATGACTTGGAGGAGGCTTTGGCAAAAGGCCAAAACCCCTAGTAATGAAGCAAAAGAAGTCCAATACTCTTTCATTATTTTTGTTTTTGGACGGCTGAGTTTTGCGTGTTTTTCTGGGGAGAAATAGGGGAGTGAATCAATGTTAAAAGAGAAAATCTTGAGCAATAGGATGGCGCTGTTTTGAAGAGAAAACAAAAGGGTGTTTGCTTAATTTATAGACTAAAACTGATGGGTTGAAGAATTTTTGAGTGGAGAGTTGGAGACGATTGAAACTGGAAAACTTAGTGAGGGCGGAGAGAGAGAGAGAGGGAATAAAGCAAAAGGAAAAGCTCAAAAGGGGTGGTTTTGAGATGGGAAGCAATTGGCTGGCTGTGGGATATAAGTACAAGGAAAAGGGCAAGGTGGAGAGGAAAAAACAAAAAGGATTTTTGGAGTTTTTAGTTGGGAAGAGATCAGAGATGGGGCCTATCTCTCTTTTTCGGAGGGTTTTGGTTTTGGCCTTCGGGGGATGAGTGACTTACAGGAAGTTTTGCTGGGTACCTACTTCCTTTTCTCATATAGCCTTATTATGAAGAATTTGAATTAAGTTGCTGTCATGGAGGACTGAGGATTGTGAAATGAGAGAGATGATGTTTCAACATCTGGAAAGAGACAATGAATAGAAGGTTAAAATTAGGATGCACTGCTGGCGGCAGGCTTGGAAGCAGAAAAAAAGATATGCCCACATGAGTGAAAATATACCCTAACGTAGCGTCATTATTTTTCCATAGGTGATAAAGATACGTGCCTGTGATTTGCCAGGATTTTTTGAATCCACTAAACTGAGCACTGGCTAACCTCTGAGATAAACAGCAAACCAGAAGAGAAAGCAGAATGAATATCCATGCACATAGATGGCGGCTTATAATAGAATTAGAATGGGATCCACTTACCTTCTGGCCCACATGTCAAACATGTTATGTTATGCTACGTTACGTTAATTCTCGCTTCTCAAAGTTGGAAGATTTTTTCTCCTTATAAGTTGCCATTAATTGCTAACACCAACTAATTGGCAATTACTACGAGTAAGTCCTTTACAACTAAAGAATAAAGATTGCCTTATTTTCTCTATATTTTTTAGATTTGAGAATGCAGCTAACAATGTCACTGTTCAGTGCTCACCCTCTTTTCAAAAGTTTTTTTTTCTTTTTGGGATTTTAAATCATGGTTTGAGGGCAATTTTGAGCCTTTAAAACAGGGGCTTTATCTTAATCTGGATCCTTTTTCTTACTGGTGTCAATGGGTTACGGCCAAGGGCGCTGGCTATTCATCTGCGGCCATCAAAATATAGGTTTGTTATGATGGGCAATGTGCAGAAAGGTCTGTCTTCTTAGCCTGTCTGAAACGTCTGAGGCAACCCCTTTAATTTCTTTTTAGTTTTCCCAAGTCGAAGCCCTCCAATTAATTATGATTTAATAAGATGGTTAAGTATGTATATTAGGCACCCCACTGCAGTGCTGATAATCAAATCAATCTACTCCTAATTAAGAACCTAGTTGCTTTGACCTTGCGTGCGATCACAACTCAACCCCTACAATGCCGCTCCCTGGATGAAGTGGATTCCCTTGTTAAAGTTGCATCATCCATCAGGATTCAGGGCGGGCTGAGAAGAAAGATTTGAGACTCTTGGTCTTCCCTTTTTAAAATTCCCCTTTCCTTTGATGGCTAAAAATAAATACTACAATAATTAGAAAAGAAGCACGTGGTGTAAAGAGCGAAGCAAGTGCCAAAAACCTTCCTTCATTGTTCAATCCAATTCCAATCCTATTGTTTTTAATTCTCTACTTGACTCTTGATTGTGGAAAGAACTTCATCTCTTGACCAACAAGAACGGAGTAAACGACTAAAGATTAGATATTCTACATGACAAGGAAATAAAGAAAATAATAAGTGAAATTAGGTGGAAGAGAGAATAAGCATTAGATCAAAATGTGTTATGGGTTTTTATATTTTTCTACTTTTGAAAATTTAATCTCTCTAATATTATTTAAAAATTTTTAATTTTTATAATATTATTTTTTTGAAAATTTTAATTCAATTATTAACAATACGCATGAATTAAATTCCTTAAAAAATGATACTATAAAAATTAAATTTTTTAAAAATAATATTACAAAATTTAAAATTTTTTAAAAGTACAAAAAATATGACACATTTTAATCTAAGCATTACTAATCGTGCTGATTTTAGGCCCACCTTAATATAATATCCTGTTGATTCTTCTGATCTTAGAAAAATCAATATAAGATTATTATTATTATTGTTATAAAAGAAACTATAACTCAAAGATAAAATATATGCAAGTAAGGTAAAAAATATTATCAAATCAAATTGAGTCGGGATAGTATGAAACTTAAACTCAAATCTAAATTCAAATTTAAAACTCAACTCAAATTTGATAAAATTTTATTTTGTTAATTCGAACTCGATTCAAAATAAAATTTGAATTATTTAAATTCGTTCAATTAAATTTGTTTATTTAGTAAAAATAAGTTTGATTTTATATTCAACTTTAGACTCTATTATTCAAATTTGAAATTGAATTTGAATTGAAATTTTTTATAAATATTTTATATCAATTAAAAATTCAAATTCTAAATAAAACCAAATGTCTAAATCTAAAGAAAATTACATAAAGCAAAACTTATATGATATTCATTGATAGAAAAGAACATTCCATCCTTGTATGATAAGATTGACTCAACCCAGAAAGATCCATGAAAGAATTGATACATTAAAAGATAAAAAAAATTAAAAATTTTTAAAATTTAAAAATAAAATATTTTAAAAAATTATAAAAAACAGAAATATTTTAAAAAATTTTAAAAAAATTATGAAAACTTAACCAATTCAAAAAAATCTTAAAATTTTAACAAAAATTTCAAAAAAATTCAAAAAAATTTAAAAAAATAAAATTTTAATAAGAATAAAAATTTATTAAAATTAACAAAAATGACAAAAGCAAAAAATGAAAATAAAAAATCTAAAACTTTTTAAAAATTGTCAAATATTTTTAAAAATTCTGAAAATTTTAAATTTTTTAAGCTTACAATTTTAATTTTTATATATTTTTGAAAATTTTTTTTTATTAAAATTTTAAATTGTCTTTTTTTTTTTCAAAAAAATTTCTTTAATTTTTTTATAATTTTTAGAATGTTTAAGATTTTTAATTTTTCAGAATTTTTTTAAAATTTTTATTTTTTTTTAATTTTAAAATTTTTTAAAAGATTTTAGATTTCTTTAATTTTCAGTTTTTTATTCTATTTTTGAATTTTTAAGAAAATTTTATTTTTATTAAAATTTTCATTTTTTTAAATTTTAAAATCTTTTTAACTTTGGGATTTTTATGAGAATTTTAAGATTTTTTTTTAATTTTTTGAATGGTTAAAAATTTTTAAAATTTTAGAATTTTTAAAGTTTTTAAAAATGTTTAAAATTTTTTAAAATTCTTTTGAAATTTTCTTTTAATACTGATGTGACAATTAATGATGTGACATTGACTAAATTTTTTTTATACATGTCAGTATTTTATTGAATGTTCATGCTACATTAGTAAGTTAATTAACAATGTTAGTCTGAAGTACCATAATGAATGACGGAATGAAAATTGGAGTATCAAACTAACTCTTTGATTTTTTTAGGTACTAAACTGATAAAAAATATATTGTATAAAGACCATATTTATATTTAATTCAAAAGAGTTTGAAGGTTAGTTGTTTAGGTTTTAATAGTTATATATATATATATAAGGGGGTAAAATCATAAATAATTAATAAAATATTAAAAATATATATTAAAAAAAAAAACTTAATTAGGCTAGTGAGTCAAGTATTAAGTACTTGAATTCGGCTCGCTTGATAACTTGAGTTACTCAAACTCAAGTTTGACTTAAGAATGATTGAGCCAAATTTGAGCTTTTCTTGAGTCGAGCTCAAGTAACTTGTGAGCACGTGTTTCACTTACACCCTTAATTGTATGTATTGGATTTGAACATCAAACCGGTTGGATATCATCTTTTAAGGATAATTTGTATGAATTATAATTTGAATGAACTAACTAAACTAAGTTTTGGGTATATAATAATAATAATAATAATTATTATTATTATTATTATTATTATTATTATTATTGAGCCAAATTCGAGTTTTTCTTGAATCAAACCGAAATAATTTGTGAGCACACGTGTTTCATTTACACCCTTAGTTATATGTATTGGATTTGAATCTCAATTCTGTTGGATACTATCTCTAAAGGGTAATTTACATGAACTAACTAAACTATGTTTTGGGTTTATTATTTTATGTATTGGATTTGAATCTCAAACCTATTGGATACCATCTCTAAAGGATAATTTGCATGAACTAACTAAACTAAGTTTTGGATTATTATTATTATTATTATTATTATTATTATAAAGTTTGAAAACTTCAATAGATCAAGATTATAAAGATTACTCACTTGATCACTCTATCATAACTCATCCTTAGTAAATGGGTTTTATATATCTTTATCTTGTATTTAGCTTGTTTATCCTATAAGCTTAGCTTTTGTACTATAAAATACAATACAATACAATACAACATGTCCCTTTAAGTTTTTTTTTTCTCTTAGTTAAAACTATTTTATTGTATCAAGAGCTACCAAGCTCCAATAAGTACAGTCTTCATTTTTTTTTTTCCTTTTTATCATTTGTCCATGACAAATCAAACCACTTCCACTACTACTAAAAACTATTTTAATCTAACATTAAACCTCTTTTGCTACTGTTAATAACTCTTCTAATCCAACTTTCATCCATTCTAGATTCCACTTTAGTAAGTGAGTTGTCTACCAAAAAATCAATTTAAGTTCTTTTTGCTTGGTTACAAACTTTTGAACTATGTTGATGGATCAATCCCTCATCCACCATAAATTATTGTCAAAGAAAATTCCAATTCTCTTAAAATGATCCCTAATCTTGCTTATGATCATTGGATTAATTAGGATTAACTTTTCTTTATGTGGCATGTTTTCTCATCCAATGATACAATCATTCCTTTTTTATGTCCTGCAACTCTTCCTTAAAAGCTTGGAATAAAATCAATAAGTTATTTGCTAACAAATTCAAGTCAAGGATAATGACTTTTAAAGAAAAACTTTCTTAGTCTAAAGGTACTAAATCGTTGTCTGAATATTTTCAACAATTAAGAAGCATTGCTAATAAACTTTTAAACATTAAGAGTCTATATCTGATGTGGTATGTGATTATTTATATTACCAATTTTGCTACTGAACAATCCTTAGAAACAAGTTTGTTAGATCTTACTATTAAGAGAATTAGTGATTATTGTCAAGAATAATCATACTTAGTTATTTCATTTACCATTTCATACCTTAGTTTAGTTGAAAATCACACCACTCTAAGCTTTCAAGTCCTACGATCTTGATTCTCACTTGACAAATAGAGTTTTCCAAATTAATGATCTTCATTAAGGCTATGAGCAATGAAATTTACAAAAATCTTTTTTGACAAATTCTTTGTGAGCCAATAGATGAGTCATTCTTTTAAATATTCTAGATTTTGGTAATTCGATAAGTGTTAAGACTATTCCAAACACATAACTACCTAAGTTTTTTTCACAAAGCTCAAACTTTTCAATTTCTTCCTTGAGGTATAATATTGAAAATGCCATATCCTTTAATATCCTTGTTTGTCATATTTATTTATGCAACATTCCTTTTCTCTTTCATTCTTTACCCCAAAAATTTCTTTTACTCACATTTTGGTGTAAATTTATCAAGAAAACAAATTATCAAAATTTCCAATATCTTTTGATCTAGATGGCATTCATTTCATTTCTTGTTGAATGGAGATTATATAAACATTTAGTATGGGTTGTGAAAATGAAGATTGTTACATTGAGACTTCATTTGCTGTAGTAAAATGATATATTTTAAGCTTGAATTGTATAAAAAAAAAGAAAAATAAAAAAAAAACAATTAATTGTAACACATATATATGAGATATTCAAATGATTCAAAAATCAAAAAGAAAAAAAACTTCTCCTAAGAATTACTTTTCAACAGAGGTATCTTTATTTAATATGATAAATGCACATATTTCATATTCCTTTCATGAAAAGAAAATATCCATTTGCTACCCATTTTTGAGCCTATTAAACTCTTTTTGAAGAAACCCTAACCAAGTATCACTCTTTACACTAGGGACAAGTATGAATGACAATCTATTTGAAAAAATATTAGATCAAGAGTTAAAGACAATGAAAGAATGCCTATAGTAAAAATGCAATCTTGTAGTAAATAGAGTTTTAGAATTTTGAACTCAATTTGTTACAAGTGAAAACATGCAAGAAAAAATTAAAAAAAGAATGAAAATGAAAAAACAAAAGATGAAAATGCATGTTCTAAGTAGTGGAAATGACAAATGTCCTTAGGGAAAAATGATTATTGGTTTAATTACCTTTAAACACATTTTGAGTCTGTTTATTTTTTTTTTCAGAACCCTAAACCCTAGCCTACATTATGTCTTTTGAAAAGCCTATTTTGATCAAGTGTGGATATCTAAATTGAAGAACTTTTCTTTAGGAAATCACCATCAGTTTTTGATTTGGATGAATTTTGAGTTTTCAAATACATGATGAAAAAGTCAAAAGAAAAAAGGAAAAAATAAAACTTTAGGGTAAAAACCCGAAAGATCAGTCAGAGCAAGATTAAAATTTTGAAAGCAACTCATGTAATTATATACAAAGTGAAAAGCAGTGAATGAAGGTATTTTCAATGGAACCAATAGGCTTTAGAAACTTTTGAGAAATCTAAGAAGATCAACCAACTTTGAAGATTTATTCTAAAATTTGAGTCTTTATTTCTTTCCTAGAAATTTTGAATTTATTATGACTAGTCTTGATATTTGTTAAAATGTCACATATTAAAAATCTAAGGAAGTACCAAAATGGATTATGCTTTAAAACAAATCATTTTTCAGTAAATTTGAACTTTTATTTGTGAGCCTAGATGAAAAAAATTAATATTTCTTTCTCATTAAGTGACAAAGTCTTTCTTAGCAACTGAAATCCTCATGTGCCAAACCATTTTGTCCTTTTGGAAAGATCAATATACGATTCACCTAATTTATTCTAGTTAGTAATCATCAGTTTCAAGAGATTTAAATATCACTTGTTTTTAAAGAATTGATACATTGTTGTTTTGGTCAAGGATAATTATTATACGAGGTTTTTTTTTTATATTTTTAGTGCAATTAATTTTGCCATTCTTTTGAGAGTTTTTGAAAAACATTCAAATTTGGATTGTTGTATATATGAATTTTGGTGGATAGGAGAAATATGATTTCCAAATTAATATCATAAGAGTGACCTTTTTGGGCCAACAAAAATGCTTATTTCTTATAATTGCATTTGCATCATTTGGTAAATATACAAATCTTTGTTATGATAATTGCATTTGTATAATTGTTTGAATCATTCATTTGTGTTATTTAGGGAATTTATAAACTACGTAATTGTGTGGATAATGTATTTGCATCATTTGGGGAATATATAAATTGCATAATTGTTTGTATCATGCATTTGTATCTTTTGGTGAGAATTTAAATTATTATTTTGAATATTCCATTTGCATCATTTGGTGAGCATCTAAATCATTGTTTGAATATTACATTTGCATCATTTAGTGAGCATTTAGATCTTTGACATTTACAAACATTTGCATCATTTAGTTAAGATTTTTGAATATATTAGGAAAGATGATTAAAAAATGACATTGGCATCTAATTTATTGGGATAGATATTTGCATTTGTAGTTTTTGTAGAAAGCATTTGCATTTATATTGGTGAGATAAGTATTTGCACTTGCATCTTAGTAGAATACATTGGCATTTATATCATGGCATTTGTTTGCAAACTTTGAGGTGAAAAAGAGGAGTAAATAGATTTGATTAGCTGGCACTAGTTAAATCTTAAGCCCATGGCAATTGAGAATTTAAGCTCAAATATGTTGGCACATGAAAAGATAAATGTTGATTTTAAAGTTTTAAAACCTCTATTGAAAATAAGCTTTTTTAAGATAAGAAACAATTTGTAAGATCCCTCGGTATAATTTTCAAGATTTTGGGCATGATTTATCAGACTTTAAGCCATGATCCCTAAAACCTTTGGTACTTTTTTATATTTGATTTTTTAAAGTTTCAAAACCTTTGGATAGAGGAGATTTTTGGTTGCAAATTTTAAAGTTTCATAGCCTTTCATTAGAAAAGAACTTTTTTTTAAAAAAATTTCAATGCCTCTATTAGGGATGAGCTCTTTTAGTTAAGACTTTCAATCTCAATACCTCTTTGAATTTTCAAATGTGAATAATTGTATTCTAGATGCGAATCTCTAAATTTTCAAATGTGAATTTTTGAATTTTAGATTTGAATCTCTAGAGTTTTTCAAGAGTGAAATTTTAAATTTTACATGTGGATCTTTAAAATTTATTAAATGCAAATATTTGAATTTTGAAAATTTTCTTGTGAATCTTTAAAATCTTTCGAATGTGATTCTTTGAATTTTTGGACATAAATCTTTGAATGTGAATTTTTAAATTTTTGCTGCAAGTCTCTAAAATTTTTAAATCAAATCTTTGAATTTTGAATGTGAATCTTTAAAATCTTTGAATATTTGGTTTTTGAATATGAATCTTTGAAATTATTTGCAAATCTTTACAATTGCAAAATTTTAAATTTCATTTGTAAATCTTTGAAATTATTTACGAATCTTTACAATTGAAATTTTTGAAATTTCATTTGTGAATCTTGGAACTCTTGCATAATTGGTTTTCGAATATGAATCTTTGAAATTATTTGCGAATCTTTACAATTGTAAAATTTTAAATTTCATTTGTAAATCTTTGAAATTATTTATGAATCTTTACAATTGAAAATTTTGAAATTTCATTTGTGAATCTTGGAACTCTAGTGATCTTTGATCATTTGAAAATCTTTGAACTCTTGTGAGTTTTTGATCTTTTGTGAATCTCTAATCTCTTGTGAATCTTTAAACTTTTGTTTATTTTTAATGTTTTGCAAACATTTGAATTCTTGCAAATTTTATTTTTGTGAATCTTGAAATTTTTACGAATCTTTACTCTTGCGAATCTTTTAACTCTTTTGTGAATCTTTGAATGTTTCTAATTTTCAAATTCCTTAAATATTTTACGAATCTTGGAGTGAACCGTTAAATTTCAAATTATGAATCTTTAAAAATTTCAAATTGTGAATTTTTTAATTTTAGCATATCTTTAAATCTCAACATGTTTCCCAAATTTGAATCTTTGAAATTTTCAAATTTTGAATATTTGAAGTCTTAGTATTTATTTTTCATTAATCAAGTGATACTTGAACAAAATGGATGTCTTTTGTCTTTGTATAATTACTATTTTACAAAAATGTGCAAAGAGGGATAATTATAGACACTTCATTTTGTTTGAATATGTTTCTCGATATTCAATGGCCTTCGAATTTTATTTCAATAATATGTTACAAAATTGCTCAATCGAGTTTTAATTTATGAAATTGGATTTTAAGCCCAAATTTAAAGGCCCAAAATTTTTTTTATTTATGTTTTGTTATTTGATAAAAAATGAACATAAATTTTGATTTTTTAAAAAATATTGTGATTTATTTAGATTTGAAATTTAAAGGTTGAGTTTGATTTTGGTAATTCTTGGGAATCAAGTTTCTACAAAAAGGAAAAGAAATGTTGGTAGGATCTTGATAGATTTAGTTGGCATTAAAATTTTCTAAATTATAAAGTGATTCAATCTCTATGTAAAGAGCTTAATTTTGAGCTCAGAAAATCAAGAAGCAACACAATCAATAATTTTCAAGCAACACAAAACTTTGTCTTTTAAGAGATCAGTGCTCGGATAGAGGGAGAAGTAAAATCAATAAGCAATTGAAGGGAGAGATCACAAGAAAAATAAGCAATTCAGCAAGGCAATAAACAATTAAACAATCAACAACAACCAAGAGGAATCACAAAGAAAAAAAAGAGCCATACACATAATATCAAAGCAAAAATAGTCGAGCAAATTTTTTCTTGATAGAAAGTTTTATTTTGGGTTGGTCCATGAGCATTGGTTAGGTACATTTTTTTATTTTTTTTATTATGATGTTATATTTATTTGTTGTCTAATGTGGTTAGGATAATATTTGTGATAATAATTCTTTTATGAAATATTTTGTTTTGCTAGTTTTTTACTTATTTATTTATTATTTTATTTTGATTTTCTTTTCTTTACCTATTGATTTATTGATTTAATTGATGAAAATAAAAATTGAATTGAATTTTTTAGAAAAGTGCAAATATATTATTTTATGATTATAAAGTTTTAAGTATGATTTTATCATTATTTGTAGTTAATATTTTGTAAACAAATAAAATAGTTGTGAATAAATTGGTTTCTTTGTCATAAAATATTTAATAAATTCGATGATGGAGCATCTTCAATTAAACAACAAGTTTATCTCAAATACTCTTATTATGGAAAATTTTTCTTTTTTGGCGAAAGCCTAAAAACTTTTTTTTTTAATATTTAAATACCGATTTTGATACCAATTTTGGGCGTTGTAGGGGTACTAAAACTTTTCTTATACATAACTTACTCTTGAATTTAGTTCTGTTGATGTAAATAAAACTTATTCTTTTTATAGACCCTTAGTCAAGCTTAAGATAATCTTAAAAAGTATAAATTCAAATAAGTAACCAATCACACCGAGGTAAAAAAAATATTAATGGCGACTCTATATTTTTTGTATCTAAAGATAAGTTCTCGAACTTGAACGTTATGATTTTATTATGTAAGGAATAGTATATGTTTTATTGAAAAGTATTAATGATCACATAAATAATGTGGCCAAAGGAACAATAATTATTAAAGATTCTATTAGTAAAGTGGGAAGGCAACAATTAGGGCTTAATTTTTTTTAAAAAAAAATAAATAAATATTGAAGTACCTTTGGATAAGGATGAATCTTTAATAAGACTAAATGGAAGTTACAAAACCATTGGAGATACTATTAGAACAATTGTTGCATGGCCTTCTTGTTTGGTAAGCTAAATAGCTAATTAATTTTTTTTAGATTAGAAAATTTGTTATAGAAGTTTGAAAATTGACTATATATATGAAGTATATAATAAAGAATTATATTTTGATTTATACTAGTTTTATTTGTTTGTACTTTTGAAAATAGGTGACTAAAATTGAAGATTAACTCTTCAAATCATGAAGTCAAGTTGAATGCATAGAAATTTATAGTTGCATTATGTTATGGAGCATTTGCTATATGTAAAAAGGTAGAATCTTTGGACAATTAATATATTAATTTTTTTTCATATTACAAATTACAATTTAGGTATCATGTATCCATAGTGGTGGTTTTTTTAATTAATTATATTTCTTTTTTACTTGTTCACTTCTCATATATGATTATTTCAGTTTGATTAAATTTTGTTTAGTTTGTGTTTAAAACAAAATGTTTTCCTATTAATATATACATGAGTGTATACAAATCATATAATACCATTAAATTGGTCCATAACAATTAAAAAAAGAACAATATATTTAGAGGCAAAGGTAAAAGTCTCAAAATTATTTGTATAATAATATTATAATTGTTGCTATTTATAACTATTGACAATTTTTTTTGCCTCAACATCCTAATTTAAGTTTAATTTTAATTACTTCCAAATATAAAACCAAAGGCATTAGTATGTCCTTTTAAATTATTTGGAGACAAATGTCGTAACAGTTTTGGAGCCACCCAATGAATTTGGAAACAAAATGAAAAATGAAATCGTCACCAATATTTTTTTTGGTTAGGTGTGATTGGCCACCTATTAAAATATACTCTTTTAATAAAATTTTGAAATTAATTAAAATTTATTAAAAAAATTTTTGGTTTGCAAAATAGTTTAGGTCCGGGAATTGGTTACGTGTGGAGAAGATTAGCACCCATACAATGCTTGTTTAAAATGATACCAATTAAACACATATTATCCTTTGATTTTGACAAAAACAATCTTAGTTTTGGTGTTTGAAAAATGGACTTTTGTGGTTTATAGAAATTTTTTTTTTGTTTTTATTATCTTTTTATTATTTATTATCTTTTGTTATTTTGTTTTATTTGAGAAAAATAAATTGAAACCTTTTTACTGAAGTGATTCTTAAAATGTTCTAGTATATTGGTAACATTAAAAGAACTTTTTATCACCTAAAGATTTTTTAGGCATAACTTCTCGAAATAACTTAGAATCTCATCATCAGAGGCTTGAATTTATTTTTTGTAAAAAACTATATTGTGCATGCAATGCAAATGATAATATGTTGATGCACATGTTTTATTTTCTCTTTTAGAAATTTTATTGATTTTTTAATTTAATTTTTGAAGAAAAGAGAAATTTTTATCATCTTGAAGATTTTCTAGAAATACTCAAATGCATTGGTAATATTTTAAAAAAATCTTTTCATCTAGGGATTTTGTAAAGCATCACACTCGGAATACTTCTAGAATCTCATTATTGAATAAAATTTCCTTTTTCCTCATTCTTTACTATTTTATTATCAATTTTATAGTAAAAAAAAGGAAAATTTTTATTGTATTGAAAACTTTTTATAAATACTCTAATACGTTAGTAGTATTTAAAAAACCTCTTCTTAACTAGAGATTTCTTACGTATCACTACTAAGAGTACTTTTGAATTTCATCATTGGATAAAAAATCTTTTTTTTTTTTACTTTTTTTTATTAATTTTCTTGTAAAAAAATCAAAACTTAAAAATAAAAATTATGTTTTTTTAGTATTAGTATTATAATCCTTATTTATTATTTTTATTATAATTATATTGTTTTATAAAGTTCATTTTGAGTTTTAGTAGGAAAGAAAAAAGAAAAGAAAAGAAATGAAAAGAAAAAGATCAGAATTTGTTTTTCATTATTTAGAGTGATTTATTTTTTTGTTTCATTTTTTATTAAAAACAAGAAAGTTTATTCTAACACATTTTTAACATTTTAACATGCATAAATATTGATAGTAAAATTTAAAATAAAAAAAATAATATTAAAAAATAATTCAAAAAATTAAAAAAAAATTTATTACCTAAACTGAACCAGTCAACAGGTCGATTTGGTCGATTCGACGATTCAAACTAGGTTTCTAGCGATTTAATACCAATTGAACTAGATCAATCTAGGCTGACTGGGAGTCGGGTCATAGATCGGTTGCATGAACCCCGAGTCAGGTTTTTGAGTTACGTGTGGATCCTCAGACTTAAAAACGACGTCGTTTTGGCCATTCCCTTTAGATAGTTTATATATAAACCCAATTTTTTTCAGTTCATTTCAACCTTTTTTTTTTTTTAAAAAAAAGCCTCCAAAAAACTATCTTCTTCTCCCTCAATAGACCCAATAGCTGGTAGTTATCAATCGCAACAATCGCCTTGTTTCTCATCGCTAATAATCGTCGATTGCTGTACCAACATCGAAAAAACCTTAAAACTAACCCATAAACTCCTCTCGCCTCCCATTTTCCAGATCTAGCCTCCATTTCATTGAAAAGAGTCCCAAACAGCTTAGATCGACCTTCAAAGTTTTGGCTAAACCTTTTTTTTTTCTTTTTGACTTGTATTTTTTATTTTTTATTTTTGTGCTTTGTCTTTTCTTTAATGGCATTGGGTTCCCTGTTCCTAGGGGATTATTTGACTTTTCTTGACTTAATTTATGATTTTTTTTTATATTGGCAATGGTTTTAATTTTTTATGTTTTTGGCGGTTTTTTGTGGGGGTATTTGGATTTATTTTTTTGCAATGGGTTTTCAATTTGACAAGGTCTCCCTCTATGTCTCTTTCTTCTAGTTTACCACCACGGAGCTTTATTAATAAAGCTTCAGTCGTGGCTCCATGCCTAGATAGGTGGTGTCCAAGGTATAAGTTTGGCTATTAAACATAATGATTGGTGGATTTGGGTCAGGGTGTAAGGGGTAGGTGCTATAGGGCTCTGGGTAGGCTAGTGGCACCATAGTGGAGTTTTAGAGGCACTGGAGTGGTGTAGGGTATGGGTAAATGACTGTTAGGGGCATGGTACATGGCTTTCAAAGGGTTTGGGCATGGGAGGCAATGAAGTGCATAGGCCTCTATGTACAGAGGGTTAACAAGGGGTGGCAGTGGTACCGTGCATGGCACCTAGTGCCATCGACCTTTTTATTTTTTCCTTTTTGGTTTTTTAGCCTTTTTGTATTATACTATTATTATTATTACTTAATATTATTGTATTTTAAAATTAAAAGTACAATAAAAGTAAAAATAAAAGGCTAAGCTTAGGCTTAAAAAATGAAACTAGACCTTAGGCTTGATTGAATGGAAATCAAGCCTTGGCTTGAGAACTTGATAAAACCTAGTGAATTCTAAACCAACACCCAATTAAAATCTCAAACAAATTTGGTATCTATAACTGCCCTCTTTACGCATTGTTAAGGATCATGAATGGGGCAAAGACAAAGATAACAATTTTATCTAAAGTCCAATTTTTTTTTTTTGGGTTTAATTGATCCAACCAAATCAAAAGGCTTCTTTCATTAAAGACTGAAAAACTTTAAAAATCAAATTGAAATGCTCTTCTTACTTAAGGTTCAACAACTTTTGAAAACTTAAAATGGCTTATTTATGCAGAGATTTGACAATTGAAAATTTTTATCTAGAAAAGGCTCTTCTATGTAGAGGTTTAACAGCTTTAAAATTTTTCATCTTGAAAAGGGGTTCTTTTATGTAAAGGCTCAACAACTTTAGAAAAAATTCTCATCTTGAAAAAGACTCCCTTAGGTAGAGACTCTACAACTTTAAAAAAAAATCTCATCTTGAAAAAAGCTCCTCTAGTTAGTGGTTCAACAACTTTAAAATTCTTATATGGAAAAGGGCTCATCTATGTAGATGCTTAATAACTTTAAAAATTCTCATCTTGAAAAAGGCTCCTTTAGGTAAAGGCTCAACAACTTAAAAAAAAAAACTCATCTTGAAAAAGGCTCTTATAAGTAGAGGCTAAACAACTTTAAAATTCTTATTTGAAAAGGCCTGCTTTATGTTGAGGCTTAATAACTTTAAAAATTTTTATCTTAAAAAAGACTTATCTAGGTAGAAGCTTAACAATTTTAAACAAAATTCTTCATCTTTTCTCGAAACTGAGTTCTTATCTTTGAACAAGTAAAATTTACTCTTTTGAAGTCTTTTATTTGATCATCATACTTGCTTTAAGACTAAAATTTTATTTTTCACTATGGAACAATAAGTCCCTATCCTTGTTATAACCATTCATGAATGCATATAAGCCCTAGATGCAATGCATGTAATGCGATCAAAATTATTCTTTTCTAATTATGGTAAAAAAGTTCCCAAATTTCTCACCTTTTTTCTTCTTTTATCAAAATTCTCAACAATTGCCATATGATCGATCTATTTTTAACATTTGACTATTGTATTCTTCCTCAACAATATTTTTTTTTCAAAAGTTTGCAACATCAATGTCTTGTCATGCTTTTCTCATCTTTTTTCATCTGTCTTTATCAACTTTTAAAAAAGTAATGCTGAGATCTTCTATGTTTATTTTTTGTCATTTTAAGTTCAAGAAAAATAAAATACAATCACACATTTCTCCTATTCATTTGTAAGGTGAACAAAGATATCGAATGAGATAAAAGAATGGATAGGCATTATTTTTAAAAGAAAGAAAGCATATTTCATTAGACTGATAATAAATGCATGGCAACAAAAGTGCTTGGTTGAAACAAAGGTACCCATATAGTGATTACAAGATAGTCATGAACAAAATATTCTCTGATTATTTCTTTAAAATTAAATCAGGTGACTTTTTTGATTTTTTAGAGTTTGTCAAACTACATTTGCCTCTGTATTGAGAAGTTATCTCTTGATGATACTTCATTTTTATATCCAAGCCAGTTTTATAGGTTTTTAACTTAGATATGTCATTCTTTTTCTTACTTTATTTTTTCAAATGAAGTATTTTTCACAACATCTAAGTTTTTTGGAGTAGGCAAATCATTTTCGTCTATTTTTGCCAAAATCAATGCCCCACTGAAAAAAGTTTTCTTCACTATATACGGACATTCTCAATTTGATGTCTATTTTTCTCGATTATCATGTTAATTTAAAAAGATCTTTTTTAGCACTAAGTCTTTTTTTCGATAGTGACAAGGGTGAATTTTCTTATCATGTGCTTTTATCATCATCTTATGATACAATCTACCATGGTAAAGTACTGTAAGCCTTTTCTCTTTAATGAGATTTAACTGTTCATAGCAATTTTGGACCCATTCTACTTCTTCTAACTTGACTTTTATCAAAACTCTCAATGAAGAAATTTTCATTTCAATTGGCAGTATAGCTTTCATTCCATAAACCAAAAAGAATGAGGTGGCCTTAGTAGATATTCGGATTGATGTTCTATAGGCATGTAAGGCAAAATGTAACTTCTTATACCAGTCTTTGTAAGTATCAATCATTTTTTTAGGATCTTTTTGGTATTCTTGTTTGCAGCTTTTACTGCCTAATTCATCTTTGGACGATATAGTGTTGAATTATGATAATGGATCTTGAACTAAGGGCAAACTTCATTTATCATTTTGTTGTTCAAGTTTTTGACATTATTAGAAATAATTGTCTTTGGAAGCCCATATATACATATTATCTCTTTTTTTTATGAACTTGTATACCATGGATCATGTCACACTAGCATACGATACAACTTATATCCATTTTGTGAAATAATCAATTATTACAAAAATGAATCTATGCCCGTTTAAAGCTTTTGGAGTGATGGGATGTATAACATCCATGCTTCACATAGAGAATGGCCATAAAAGAGCCAAAATGTGCAAAGTTGATGGAAGAGCATGAATTTATCAGCATAAATCTAACACTTATGGCATCTTCTAACATAATAAATACAATCACTCTCCATTGTCAACCAATAATAGCCAACCCTTATAATTTTTCTAGCCATCATATGACCACTCGTATATGCCCTACAAACTCTGTCATGCATTTTTTCAATTATCTTTTTACTTCAGTTGCATTCACACACTATAAAAGCATCTAGTCTTAACTTTTTATATAAAAGATATCTCCATCAAGGAAGAAACCTATAGCCAGCCTTCTGATAGTCCTTTTATCATTTCTATTTCATGTTCTAGGCATTGTTGACTTTTGATGTGTTGCATAATATCGTGATACCATGGCTTCCCATCAACTTCTTCTTCGACACCTGAGCAATGTAATAGTAGATATATTACATGTAGCTTAATGGGTTGGATTTCGATATTTGCTTCTATTTTGATAATTGTAGCCAAAGTAACCAGTGCATCAGTAATTTGGTTCTCTTTTCTATGTAGATTTTTAAACTGAACTTTTTTAAATTGCTTAACCAAGTCAGAGATGTATTTATGGTATCAAGTTAACTTGGAATCTCTTGTTTCCCATTCACCTCGTAACTAATAGATGACTAGAGCTAAATCTCCAAACACATCCAACATTTTGATCTTCTTTTCAATTGCTAGTTACAGACCCATAACACAAGTTTTGTATTCTGCCACATTATTTGTGCAATTGAAATTCAACTTGGCTGTAATATGATAATAGTATCCATTACGAGATATTAAAATTGTCTCAATATTATAGCCCAAAACAATAGCAGTTCCATCAAAATTCATTATCCAAGACTTCCTAATAGGTTCATTCTTTCAATGGTTATCACATCCTTATCAGAAAAATCCAGTTTCATTGGCTTATAAGTTTCAGTCGCATGATCGGCAAGGAACTCGGCTATTGCACTCCCTTTAATAGCTATTGAGTTACATAAATAATGCCATATTCTAATAGCATAACTTGCCATCGCACTATTCTCCCTATCAATAAAGGTTTTTCAAAGATATACTTAATGGGATCTAACTTTGCTAAGAGCCAAGTAATGTGATAAAGCATTTATTGTCTGACCTTTTGAGCTGTCCATGCCAATGCATGACATATCTTACCCAATGGTGAGTACTTAGACTTATAATCAGTGTATTTCTTGCTAAAGTAGTAAATTGCTCATTTTTTCCTATCAGTTTCATCTCTTACCTAAGCACGTATCTCATTGAATTTTTATGTACTGTCAAGTACAAAATCAAAGGCTTTCCTGAAACTGTAACACCAACACAGGTGGATTTCACAAGTTTTTTTTACTTATCAAAAGTTTCTTGACATTCATCATTCCATTCTCTTAGATCACCTTTTTTGAAAAGTTTAAAAATAGGATCACAGTTGTCGAAGAGTTAAGATATGAAAAGAGCAATATAGTTCAATCTTCCTAAAATCCCTCACACTTCTTTCGAGGTATAAGAAAGAGAAAAGTTCTAGATGGCATATATCTTATTCAGATCTATTTGGAATCCTTTTTCAGTAACCACAAAGCCTAATAGTTTTTTAGATTTAGCACTAAATGTACATTTAACAGTATTTAGCTTTAGTTGGAATCTTTTCAATCTATCAAATAACTTTTTGAGATTGACTGCATGATCTTCTTTTTCATGAGATTTTGCAATCATACCATCTATATACACTTTTATCTCTTTATGCATCATGTCATGAATAGAGTTACCATTACTCTTTGATAAGTAGCACCAGCATTTTTCAACCTAAAAGGCATGACTTTGTAACACAACATCCCTCACATGGTTACAAATGTTCTCTTTTCTATATTATCTCGAGCTATCTTGATCTGATTGTAGCCTAAGAAGCCATCCATAAAGGAAAATATGAAAATCCTAATAGTGTTATCCACTAAGGTGTCGATATGGGGTAAAGGAAAGTTATCTTTGGGACTTGCTCTATTCAAGTCCTAATAGTCGACATATATTCTCACCTTCCTATCCTTATTGAGAACTGGCATTATATTGACTACCCATTTAGAATATTTTACCTCCTTAAAAAATCCAGCATCAAATTATTTTTTCACCTCCTTTTTAATTTTTAGTAGCATCTTTGGCTTCATGCACCTTAACTTTTGCTGTACTGGCTTACAATTTGATTTCAAAGGTAATTTGTGCTCTACAATATCAATACTGAGTCTTGGCATATCCTAATAAGACTATGCAAACACATCTATGTATTTTTGAAGCAGTTTTTCTAGCCTTTGTCTGTCAGTTGGTGAAAAGGATGTACCAACTTTAACATTTCCTCTATTTTCATCATCCCCTAATTTATTAATTAAATAATTTTCTGGTGAGGCTCAATTGGTTTATCTTCATGTTTTATTAATTTCAACAAAACCAGAGGCAATGTGTAATTATCTAAATCTTTTTCATTATCAACATGAATTGGGTTCTCAAAATCAAATATGAGATTATTGTCATGATTATCTTCGTGTTCATTATTTAGGACCTTGCACAGGGTGAGATGAAGAGAATATTGGCACACAAAGTGGGATAGCAAGAAAATGATTAAGGTAAAATGAAAAGAGAAATGGTTTGAATGAAAGTAAAAACAAATAGAAGAAATGCAGATGCATTTTTTAAGTTTTTATTAAAAGAATAAACCACAAAAAATCTTTTAATGCTTATGAAGAGTAATTTGAGATTAAATTACATTACTTTTCAAAGGTTTAAAAACAACAAGTAGTTCTATGACATTTCAATTATTTAGCTTAAAGTTTGGAGGGTAAAAATGCATAACAATTCTTCATCTTGGCCTTTTTTTTCTTTTTTCATCCATAATTTGAATGGCTAGCTCAAAAAAAGCTTTCATCAACTTTGCATTTGGGGTCTCAAGTGAATCTAGGTAAATATATCCTCTCTAATGGAAGGAATCATAAAGGTACAAAATAACCATTAGCTCTGACTCTAGCTTATATCCCTAAAGATTAGCCATTCTCTTTTCTTTCTTTTCATTCATCATTTTCATTCTGTCTCCTTTTGTTGGTTTATAACCCAAGCCAAATCTATCTTTCTTATCATATATTATTGGCAGCTTCATGATTCCTTATAGATTCTTTTCAAGTCTAACTTTAAGCTACCATCCCATCTTGGTAAGTTGCTTGATAACCATTTTAGTAGTTATAGATAAGTGTGATGAATATAATTTAGATCTCTTAGCTACATATGTTGCCTTGGCAATCTTAAAAGATCTATAAGAGCACTTCAAGACTTCATTTGTTATTTTCACATAAAGAGTATTTACCGATTGTGTTACTAATAAATCTTTTTTTCCTACCATGCATGTAAGCTTTTCATCAACAAGGAATTTAACTTTTTAGTATAATAAAGATGGAACAGTACCTACTATATGAATTTATGGCCTACCTAATTAGTAACTATATGAGAGAGATATATCTATAACTTGAAATTTCACATTTAAAGTGCAAGAGCCAATTTGTGATGGCATTTTTATATCTCTTAATACCTCTTTTTGAGCCTCATCAAAGGCTCAAACTATCATATGACTAGGCTTTATGTAAGATCCATCAATTGGTAGTTTTATCAAAATAATCATAAGCATAATATTGATTGATGAGCCATTGTCGATCAAAACCTTAGCCATTATATGACTCTTGCATTTTATAGTAATATAAAGAGCCTTAGTACTTTTTTGACCTTCAGGAGGAATATTTATGTCACTGAAAGAGATATAATTTGAGATTGTCAAATTGTTAATAAGTTGTTTCATGTATTAAATAGAGTCATTATGGGACACATATGCTTGATTCAGTACCTTTAGTAAAGTGTTACGGTACAACTCTGAGTTTAGTAATAATGACAATAGTGAAATTCTAGTTGGCATATTGTTCGACTGTTTTACCATGCTATACTTGTTATATTTTATTAACTTTAAAAATTCATAAGCTTCATTTTTAAAGACCGACTTCTAACATTCTTTATCTGGGATTACCATAGGATTACTCTAACTTCCCTCTTTTTCTCTAACCTTTGCTTTTTTTTTCTTAGCTTTCTTTAGTATTTTTAGAGTGTAACATCTCCCACTTCATGTCATACCACCTATGCTCATTATATTTGCAATATCTAGATTGACTACAACATCACAATCATACTTTCATGGTACTATTTTGTCATTTTGGTATGAAAAAGGGTCAAAAACTTTAATTGTCATTACTGGTCGAGAGATAGGCTTTTTTGGCCTCGAGTTCAACTTTTCATCATAGTAACTATCGATCTATGCACAAACTTATTCTTTGAATCAATGGTAGATACAACTTTCATCAACTCTTCTTTTTCTTTGTAAAACTCTATCCAACCCATGTCCATCAACTTCTATACCTCTTGATAAAATTCGTTGCAACTCTCAATAGAATGCCCTAAAGCACCTCAGTGATAGTTGCAGCTATCGGCTAAGTTAATCATTTTGGAGCAATTTTAAGACTTTATTGGCTTCAATATATTAGCTTTGACCAAGGTTTCAAACACTTTAGCCAGCAGAGTTTTAACTTCGCCTATCTCTTTTTTCACATAACTTGTTTACCTATCAATCAAAGCATTTATTGATGGTTGAGTATGGTTTGGTAGAGGGTTCTTATTAACATTTGGAGTCCTTCATTGGCTGGTATCAAAATTTAAAATTCTTTCATTGATTAACCCTTGCACTTTGTATTTTAATATATGGTCAAAAGTGGTTATTTCTTAGGTCTTTCTTAAGGGTTTTGGACCGTTACTTGGATTGGGTTTCTATTTTGGCATGGTAAGTGCAGCAGGATGGTTGTATGAATAAGAGGGTGTCTAAAAGGATGGCTAAAAAGGTGGTAAATAAGCTAGTTGTTGTAGCAATTGATATGGTTGATATGGATAAGGTATGGATATAACATTGTTTATTAGAGGGTAATAGGTTTGGTATACTGGTACGGGATATGGCATGAAGCCTCTGAATTGTTGCCCTACATAGTTCACTATTTGAGCTTCATTTTCTTCTTTTTAAGAGCTTTGCCTTTTTTTGCTTTGCTTGTCTCTCCTGCATCAAGCTTGTCATTTATTATGATATTTTTAATAATCTCACATGATATCACCATATCTATAAAATTTTTGATTACATTACCTATCAGTCTTTTATAGTAAGGTGCTTTAAGAGTGTCACAAGCAAAACATTTGTCTCTTTCTCAATGAAAGAGGTTGTACTTGTATGGCCACATTTTTTCATCTCTGTGCATACTTTTTAAAGTTTTTTGTTGCTTTCTTTTTCATGTTTTTAGAGATAGACGATTTGGAGCTAGATCCATGAGATGCTAGTATTGTGTAAAGAATACCCTCATGATTTCCTACCAAGAATGAATACGAGTTCATGATGAGAAGCTGTTGATGCACGTATTCCAAGAATCCGACTTGACTTGACCCAAATTTTTTTTTATTTTTTTCATACCCGAACATAACCCGATATTGCATAAATTGTACCTGACCTGATTTGACCAGATCTGAAATTAATAAAATATTATTTTTTAAATATAATTATATAATTAAATAAATATATAAAAAAATAATTAAATAAATAATGAAAAAATAATTTTTATATAATATCGGGTCGAGTAGGGTCAGGTTTGCTTAAAATTCGAACTTGACTCGACCTGACTCGAAACTCAATTTTCAAAAAACAAAAAAATTGACCCTATTAGGTTGAGTCGAGTCAAAACCTACTGGAGACGGGTTGGGCTGCCAACCCTACATGCGTTATCATCTTATGATAGTACATGCTGATATGAGTCATTGGGCATTTTGTGCAATCATTTTTTTTGAAATTCAGAGACCTTGAATTTAGGTGAAATGACCATATTTGGAACCAAACAAAGCTTAGATGTGTTTATAAAGCCAAAAAAATCTATTTTTTTATGGTCCTAAATCTTTTTTTAAATAATTTTATCTTCTACTGGGCATTGGTATTTTTTACTTTCTCAGATGTTTTCATCCCTAGCTTTTCTCTTTTTTTAGGATTATCCAACTCAGTCAGGAGCTAAGATTGGCTCGGGTGATTTTTCTACAATGACATATTTACAAAATTTTAAAATTGTCATGGAACAATTGTGGATGTTATTCCTAGATGAGGATAGGAATATCCTCTGGGAGTAGGAATTTGCACTTTGGCTCCTTGAAAGGTTGAGTTGGTTGTAGCTCAAACCCTAGATGGTATACAAGATCCACCATATCTGGTGATTACTTTTGAAAGCTAGGGTTTTTTTTCACCACTTTTCTTTTGTCAAGATTTTTGAGTATGTTCATTATCTTACTAAGATCCCCTTTTAGTTCCTTTTGAGACTTCTCAATCTTTTTAAATCAATGGTATGTTCTTGTTTCATGATTCTTGTTTGAGCTTAATGTTGTATGAATAGTGAGTAGGTTAAGTCAAAATTTTTTATGGGTGAGCTATTCTTGAACTTTTATTACCACAAATTTTTAAAATCAGAATGCTATGTATTGGAAATTTTATTTTATTTTAATTTTTTTAAAAAATGCACATAATGCATGAATGCAAGTTTGAAAGAATTTTAACATTAGAAATTTTCATTGATGCCATACAACTTTGTTACATAAGATTTATCATCCTAGAATTATATTCATAGAAATGTTTGACTTACTCATAATGATCCTTGGCCTCATTTAGAAAGTTCACTAGACGCTGTCCATATTTTCTTATGAGATTGACTTTTTCTTTTAATGCCTCTACCATTTCAACCATCTGCCATATCTTTTTTACTACCTTACAAACTTAACCAATCAAGTGCTGTATGTACTATTGCTTTCCTAAGCTTTTTACTCTTTATTTCATAAAGGCATTTCTTTTTGAAACACATGTGAAGATCCAATCTTTTTCTTTCTCTGTCAATAATCTATTATTGCTGAATATGATTCTTATAGTCTTGTAGTTGCAACTTTAACCCTTGGATCACCTGGTGAAGTAATTCTTTTTTATTTAGTACTTTAAGGTCCTTTTTTCTCTCTTTTGCAAGCATAGTCTTTCTTTTTGACATTCCACCATTCTTGCTAAAGTTGTAGAGTATAACCCCTTCTAATTCTGCCATTTTTAAGAAATTTTGGTGGTCTTCTTTTGCTTTGCTTGAGCTTTGCCTTTTCATTGGTCTATTTCCTCTCGAAGCTCATTTATTTCATGTTATCGACTAAGGTAAGACTTGGTAACTTTTCTAGTTTTGAATTGGACTTGCAATCTCTTATTTTCTTAGTACAAATCTTTCAAATTATAGTTGGCCACATCTCGTTCTTTTATGATTTTCTCTAATTTGCTCCTTTGTACTTTTGATTTATATTTCAACTGTCCTATCTTTTCATAAAGTCTCAAATTTTTTCTTTTTATTTCTTCTTTTTTAACTTTCAATTCCTTTCTAACAATTTCAACTTTTGATAATTACACTTCTAGCGAAAGGTTAACTAATTGATATGGGCTATTATTACGAAAGAGCACCATGTCTTTAAGTCATTTCACTTTCCAAATCTAGTAATCAGAAGTGACTTTGTTGAAGAGAGGCCCTAATTTCATTCTTCAAATTTTTTTCCATGCTTGAATTAACTGTTCGAGGTTCTGGGTAGATTGGACTTTTCGTAAGTGAATTCTACTTAAACTAGGGCATGAATGGCAAGAACAAACCATTTTGCATCGAATTGCCTCAACACCATCAACAAAGTGTAACTTACCACACCCCAAAGTCCTAACAATGGTATCCATGGTTCATTTCCTCCTTGATACAACATGGGCACACGAGGCATCCATGGCACCATCCATTCTATTTCATCCCTAATAAGCCTTTGTAAGAATAGAACTCGTTCTTCCTAGATCTTCAATGTTGGACCATTGGCTTCTGTAAAACTCTTTGATTGGTGCTTTATTTTAAAGATACAGCTTTGAAAGTACACTCTTCCCACACTTAAAATGGCTCCGACCCACACATATAATAGAGGTGCACACCTTATGAACTATCTTTTTCAATTCTGTCGATAGAAATTCAATGACCTAATAGTTTCAGCTAAGACTGTTATGTAAGATTAATTGCTTGGGTTTTAATTTACTTAAAAAAGTCCACAATAGTTATCTCAATGTAACTGAAGGTCTTCGAGAAAATCACTTTACCATATAATGCCCAAGCAAATACAATTATGCCTTTATCATCATTTAAATGTCATTAAATAAAATTTTGAAAAAGTTTCAACAAATACCGAGATGTTTACTTTTGGGCTTTGCGAAAGAATCTATGGTTTCCACTTTAACCCCCATAAGCTTAGCCAACCTTTTGTGGTAACCTAATTTTGACTTTTAGGTAAATACTTTATCTGGACACTGTAGTTTTACCCTAAGCAAAATAGAATACTCTTCAATAGTGGGCACCAAATCTTTTTGATTAAAAGTGAAGCATCTATAGGACAAATCCTAAAATTGTATAACTGCCCTGACCAACTATTTTTTGATCACTACTGGAATGAGAGATACAATCTGTCCATACTTCTTACAAAAGCCTTTTCTTTTCAATTAATTGACCTTAGATGATGGCTAAGTCTTCAAAATTATTCTGTGTGAGATCCAAATATACCTTCTTGGGTAATTCAAACACATAATTGATAGTCTCTTTTTTTTTACTAGGCTTCCTTTAACCAAACATATACTTCATTATATGAATCACATGGGCCATTTATGGAAGACAAACAAATTTGTAGTTCTATGGGATCCATGATTAACTTCTTAGGAAAAAGATATCCCAAAGCAAATACCTTGATTTAGAACTGTACGATATGATTTATGTAAAAGGAAAAAAAAAAAAACCAAAATTGAGTTAGTATGAGGATGTGGTTTGAGATTTAGAAAATTATTTTTTTTGTTTTGTTTTTTATTTTGTTCTGCTCTGTCTTGTTTTTCTTACATGTTTTGGACTTAGGTATTTTCTATAAAAGGGTGGGTGAATCTCTACCTAAGGTTAGCCTCCTAGGTTTATTACATGCTTGGTTTGGATTAACATGCATCTAAAGGTTCCCAAATTATTTCTCACTATCATCTGTGCTAGACTAGTAAGGTACCTCGATCCTCACCCATTACAAGCTACGAAATTAAAAAGGTTCAATCTAAGTAAAGTATTTCGTTTGTCATTACGAAGGTTATCACCTCATGAGAGCATATGTACTTTACTTCCTCTTATAAAGGATGGAGGTTGGGTATAGAGCTTATGTATAAAGTGCAACATGTTATCTTATGTGTGAATATATCCTAATTTATCGAGAATAATATAAAAAAAAAAAGAAAAATGAACAAAAGGCATAGTAAAAGAAATGCGTGTGAAATTTTTTCTTTTTCCTTTTCAATTTGTTTTTTTTTTAATTTTTGATTTGTTTTGTTTTGTTTAAAAAAAATAAGATCAAAATCTAGGAAATTAAAATTAAATACCGATTAAGACCATTTAAAATTAAGGATAACACGTAATTAATTTTAGTTTGACTATCGAAAAATAGCTTCCTTAGTAGAGTCACCAAATTGTCATAGCGATTTTGGAGCTGCCTGACAAATTTGGAAATGAAATGAAAAAACAAAATATAGGGTCACCATCAATAATTTTTGGCTAGGTGCGATTAACCAACTATTAAAACATATCATTTTAATAAAATTTTAAAATTAATTAAAATTTATTAAAAAGATAATTTTAGGGTCTGTGAAATAATTTGGGTTTAAGAGTTAGTTACATGTAGAGAAAGATAAGTACCTCCACAACACCTGTTTAAAATGGTACCAATTAAATACATGTTATCTTTTGATTTTGTCAAAAGTAGTCTTAGTTTCGGTGTTTGAAAAATAATTTTTTTGACTTCTTTTGTTTATTGAAATTTTGTTTATTTTTTATTATCTTTTTATTATTTATTTTCTTTTGTTATTCTATTTTATTTAAGAAAAATAAATTGAAACATTTTCATTGAAATAATTCTTAAAATGTTCCAGTATGTTAGTAACATTAAAAGAACTTTTTTTCACATAGAGATTTTTTAGGTATCACTTCTTGGAATATCTTATAATCTCATCCTTGGAGGTTCGGATTTATTTTTTGTAAAAAACTATATCGTGCATGCAATGCAAATGATAATATGTTAATGCACACAATTTATTTTCTTCTTTAGAAATTTTATTTATTTTTTTGAAGAAAAAAAAATTTTATCATATTGAAGATTTTCTATAAATACTCCAATACATTAGTAATATTTAAAAAAAAATTCTACCCTAGGGATTTTGTAAAGCATCACTACTCGAAATACTTTAGAATTTCATTATCGGATAAAATTTCCTTCTTCCTCATTCTTTACTATTTTATTATTAATTTTATAGCAAAGAAAAGAAAAATTTTTATTGTACTGAAAACTTTTTATAAATACTCCAATATGCTGGTAATATTTAAAAAAAATCTTCTCACCTAAAAATTTCTTAGGTATCACTACTCAGAGTACCTTTAAATCTCATTTCAGATAAAATTTTTTTCCTACATTTTTTATTATTTTATTATTTTTCTTGTAAAAAAATCAAAATTTAAAAATAAAAATTGTGTCTTTTTTAGTATTAGTATTTTAATCCTTGGTTATTATTTTTATTATGATTATATTATTTCATAAAGTTCATTTTGAGTTTTAGTAGGAAAAAAAAGAAAAGAAAAAAATTAGACTTTGTTTTTCATTATTTAGTGTGATTTATTTATTTTTTTTCATTTTTTATTAAAAAAACAAAGTTTATTTTAACACATTTAAACATTTTAACATGTATAAATATTAATAGTAAAATTTAAAATAATAAAAATAATTCAAAATTTTTTTTATTTGAACCGGACCGGTTAATGATTTGATCAACAAGTTGGTCTTGTCAGTTCAAATTGGGTTTTTGGTGTTTTGATACCAGTTCAATTGGATCAATCAAGGTTGAGTGGGAGTCGGGTCGTTGAATCACGCACGGATCCTCAGGCCTAAAAATGGTGTCATTTTAGCCTTTCCCCAAACGACATTGTTTTGGCTTTACACAGTTTATATATAAACCCAATTTTTTTTTCAGTTCATTTCAACCTTTCTTCACAAAAAAAAAGCTTGTAGAAAACTCTCTGCCCTCTCTCCCAACAAACCCAAGAGTCACTAGCTATCCACCGCGACGACCACCGTGTTACTCATTGTCGACGATCATTGACCACTGTGCCGATAGCCGAAAAAATCTAAAACTTACCCATAAACTCCTCTCACCTCCCTTTTTCCAAATCTAGTCTCCCTTTCACCAAAAAGAGTCTCAAACGACTTAGATCGACCTTTTAAAGTTTCAATCAAACCATTTTTTTTTAAAAAAAAACTTTTTGGCTTTTTTTTTTTTTATGTTTTTGTATTTTTCTTGATGCACTAGGTTCCCCATTCCCAGGGGATTGTTTAATTTTTCATGGCTTGGTTTTTGGTTTTTTTTTTTTTTTTATGTTTTGGCTGTGGTTTTTTTTTTTTTTTTTTTTTTTTTTTTTTTTTTTACGATGGGTTTTTGGTTTGACAAGGCCTCTCTTTGGGTTTTCTCTTTCTAGTTTGCAACCATAGAGCTCTATCTATTTATAGAGCTCCAATTGCGGCCCTATGCTTGGGTAAGTGGTATATAGGGTATAAGTTTAGCTGTTAAATAGAAGGGTTGGTGGATTAGGGTTAGGGTGTTGAGGGTAGGTGCTATAGGGCTTTGGGTAGGCTAGTGGCACTACAATGGAGGTTCAGGGGCTCTGGGGTGGTGCAAGGTATGGGTAGGTGATTGTTAACGGCATGGTGCACCAGTCTCAAGGGGTTTAGGAGGCAGTGAAATGCATAAGGCTTTAGGTGCAAGGGATGGATAGGGGGTGGCCTTTTTGTTTTTTCCTTTTTTGTTTTTTAGCCTTTATTTGTTTGTTTTTTTTTTTTTTGTATTATACTATTATTAATATAATTACTTAATATTAATGTATTTTAAAATTAAAAATATAATAAAAGTAAAAATAAAAGGCTAAGCTTAGGCCTAAAAAATGAAATTGGACCCCGAGCTTGATTGAATCGAAATCAAGCTTCGGCTTAAGAACTCGATAAATCCGATGCTTCTAAATCGAGACCCAATTAAAATCTTAGACAAATTTGGTGTCTATAACAAATAATTGAGTTTTTTAGACTAATCTATGCCTTTATATGTCATTTGTGTTATAATGAAAGAAATAATTTTTCAGTATTTGGATCACTTTAGAGAAAAATAGTTTTAAGTGTTTGTTTCAAACAAAAATACAAAAGTATTTTCTTCATTATTCATGTTCTTTTTTTGTTTCATCTTCTCTTATAAACCTTTCTTTAACTAAAAAAAAATACTAATTTTTTGAAATTACACACATAATCAAGTATTATATCCATATAATTAATTGAATAATTAAATATTACATTATAATCAAGTTACAATTACTGCATAATCAACTAATAAACTATAACATAACTAAACAACTAAATTCATACACAATGGGATTTGAACCTAAGATGTCAAGGTTATAAGACCTCCTCCTTGCCACTAAGGTAGTGTTTGGTATGTAATGATTACTCGAAAAACTATGGTGATTAAATCACTATATTAGGTAAACATTAAATGATCCTATGTGATGGTGATTTTGGATCATTAAAGAGTGATCAAATCACTACCTTGGAGGGTGATCTAATTTCAATTCAAATGGGTGAGAAACTTTTATCATCAAGGTGAAATAATACATAAAAGTAATAATAGTTAATATTACTCATTTAATTTGTGAATTAAAAATTATTTTCTCTTAAAATTATAATTATTTTATATTACAAATTTTTATATTTTCAAACAAATATTCATTTTAAAAAATTCAAAGATAATTTTTTATTTTTTAATTTTGTTAATATTTTATATATAATATAATTTTTTCTTTTATTATAAATTTAATATATTAATTTTATTCTTTAATTAAATTTTTTTACATAATTTATATTATAAAAATTGGCTTACCCATCAATAAATATATTTATCAATTTAATAATTTATTATATTTTATTATAAAATAAATAAAATATTACTAATATTTTATAAATTATTATTTTTAAACAACATTTAAATTAGTCACTTGTATAACAATTACAATATGCATAGCTATTTTTGCTAAATATTATTTGATTTTTAATAATATCAAATACAATGATATTTAATTTCTAAGAATTAATGATTATTAATCAAATAAAATAATTTCAAATTATGAATATATATATATTATATAACAACATACATAAACAAGTTCGTCACATGAGCGTTTAAATGGACAATTCTCTTAAATGGCATATAGGATAATTTTTTTAAAAAAAAATAAGATAGTTTTTTTCGATTACAAATTAGATAGTTTTAAAATTATTTATATATCAAACTTATTCATATTATAATTGAAAATCAAACCAATTTAGAGATATATTTTCTAACATTAAAATTATGAAATATGGATTTTATTTTTTTAATAAATAATTTTAGTTGTTTACCAAATAACTTTATTTAAAAAAATATTTAATTATCAAAATCTTTCAAATATGTTTAAAAATTACAAAGATTAAGTTTATTCAAATCTTTTAACAATCTTTTTTATTTTGATTTAAAAAATTATCATTTTAAAAAATTTACGTAAGATATTAAAACTTCAAATAATTTTATGTTAGATTTTGAAAATTCAAAAAATTTTCATCTTAAATTTTTAAATAATAAGTTCATCAAAATGATTATATCCATTTAAATTCTAACTATTAAATTTATATTTCAAATAAATGCAAAAAAATTAATATTATCTTTATCACTTATTATATCTATTTTAAAATTTTAAAAATTAATTTAAAAATTATCTATTTAATTCTAATTGTCACTAAAGAATTCTTATACAAATTTAAAACTACAAATGTAAAGTGTTAAATATCGATTTTTTTATTTTTTCAATAACTTTTTTCTAATGTACATTCTATTACTATTGCAATTTGGTTTTCTTTTTGTTTATAACTTTTTTTCTAGATATATTTTATTTTTATTACGATTTCATTCTTATAAAAAAATTTTTTTCAGTTTACTTTTATTTTTTGACATATTTTTTAACATTTTTTTATATTTTGCATAATAATTTCGTTAAGATTACAAAGTGAAAGTATATTAATACTTTTTTTATTATTTAATTTATCATTCAATGATATATATTTTTATTTTTTTGAAAAAAAAACAATTTATTTTTATTTGATATAATCTTAGAGGTGTATAAATATTATTATAAATAAAAATATCCAAAGGAAAGACATAATTTTTTTTTACTGATTACAGAAAGTTTTATTTTTCAATGACAAATCAATATATACAAAATTTATATATGCTATAAGTTTTAAAGATTTGAATATAATTTTGAAAAAAAACTAATTTAAATATATATATATATATTCATATTAAATAAGTAAAATTATTTTGTGCATAGTACGGATTATAATATAATGATAATATTATTTTGATAATTATATTATTATGATAATTTTATAAAATTACTAAATGCTACCTAAGCCAAAATATATTAAAAAAGTCATATAACAATATTTAAAATATATATATAGAAAGATTTTTTCAAAATATCCATGGACATATAAGATTAGATTGGAGATTGAAAGTTGAAAAGAGAGATCATAGAGGAGAGAGAAAACTTGTGGAGAAGAAAAGGACTTTTATGAGATCTTATGGGCTTTCTTGTTGGTTGCAATGGAAATGTTAAGAGCTTTCTTGGTGGCTTATTATATTTGAAAGAAGGTTAGAAATTAAAGAAAAGTATTTAAATTTGGAGTAAGAGAAGGAAATAGGGACTCATATTTGCTGGATTTGTGAAGGTTGTAGAATAAGAGAAAAAAAAAAAGTTTGGCGTTAAAGAGAAAGAAAGTGTTTAGATTAGCTTGACAGTTGAGAGGAGAGATGAGTTAGCCGGGAAAGTTGACTTTGAGACTTTTCCCAAAATGCGCACTGTTAGCTTTTGACCCAAAAATCAAGTTCAATTTAATTTTTCATTTTTCTAACAAAAACAAAAAAACAAAAAAACTTCTGAAGTCATTTTCCGTTGCAGCAAACAGAGCTAGTTAAATGTAAAAGTGGCTTAAAAAATGTGAAATGAACATTGTATTTATTCTTTGCCTTTAGATTAAATTTAAATGATAGTATCAAAAACATCTAATTGTTTTTTAACATTAAAGTGCATTTTATTAGACGAAACCAATACTAAAAGTATGAATAAGCCATATTTAAAGGTACCTTTCGGGTTCAAAATTTTTAATAAATTAATCTTTTTTTTTAAAATTTATTCTTTGATAGTTTAGATCTTCTGAGTTGTGTGAAAGATAGCTTACATCTAATTTTGAGTATATGAATTTATAAGTTCTCAGAAGGGCTTGTTCTATTTCGTCCCATGTGCCTGTTTATAACAAAATTAATCCAATGGTTTTGAACTATCCTATTTGTAATTTATAAGATAGTCAATTTCTTAGCGAATACAGATTCTTTATTTCTATTTTGTTCAAATAACACATAATTCAATTTTTTTTTTTTTCATTTTAATTAAGTGGAAACCTTTTGCTTTAACTAATAATAAATACTTGATTTATTTAAAGGATGAAATGATAGAGCCATTCTTCCTTTAATTTGCATATAATTAATACTTTTTTTTACAAAAAAAAAAAATTATTAAGATGGTTGCTTGGCCAATTGACCTTTTATAATAGAACACACTCCAGTTATAAAAGAAATGCAACCTAAACTATAAATTGAAAAAAGAACCCACTAGGCCACCTTGTCATATTAAAACGAGGGGCGTTATTTTCTGATTACATTCACAATAATGAGAAAGGTCAATTGCTCGTCAAATTAAACCTCTCACTACTGTGGTAATTGCCGCAAATAAAGAGTTTCGCTTAAAACAATTTTGTTCTTACAGCTTATAAACATGTGAAGATTTTATTGAGTATTTATGCTCAAATTAGTATCAAAGAAAATTAATAAAAGAGGCCACCAATTTCTATTTTCAATGACATAAGAAAAACATTTTACGTCACATTGCTCTTGTCAAAACCTACCGGCTGACTAAGGCACATTGCTATCGTCAAAAGCGAAATAAGTTTATTTAGATAAAGAATTTTGGAGACAAAAATCATATAGATTAAAATTTTAATAAATATATATATGTATTTGAAAGAATTGAAAAACATATTTTATATTCAAATTTATTCATAGATATTATGACACACAAAATTTTTATATTTAACACATTTAATATAATTAAATATGATACAGATAATCAAATTATCGTTTAATTCCAGAAAAAGTTTATCCACCTACACCTACAACTTTATAAAAAGGATAGAAAATTTTAAATTGAAACATTGTTTGGATAAAGGAGTAAATCACTACTGTCAAACTTCCTCCTGTCGTGTTCATCCTTCCCGTTGCTTTCTAATGTTTAGTACCCACAGCACTTCATAAAGAGATTGAGATTGGAAATTAAACCATTATAATTCAAGGAAGAAACTTCAACGCTTCAGTAAAATCGTCCCTGAACTTCGTGAGGCAAAGGCATTGTTGAAGAAATGCCACAGATCTAGGAAATCATTATAAGAAAATTCAGAAAATAACACTGGCATGTAATATTCAGCATAAACAAAAGTGCTGTTGTGTCATCATTATAAAATTCTTCAAAATTGGGTTCAATTTCCCCACCAACGTTTTGGTAAAAAACATTCATCAGCTCATCAACTGATTTTTTTTTTTAAAAAAATTTTCAACATAATAATCTGGGTGAAGAACAACTCTCCCATAGGTTCGGGAAAAAATACATCAAAATTTAAAATATGAAATTCAAACTGCTGAATGAGAATAAACAGATCTTCCTGGTCAAGGCTTGAGTGCAAGGGCAAACCCCATCTTAGGGGATGCATTGATGGCCTTTGAATCATACTCCGCTGAAAAGGTTATGAGTGATTTGGGTCTCCATTCACGTTGGCATAGCATTGCAACCTTCCCATTGTCAGAGAACCGCGTTTTTACCACTGTAAAAGGATCCACAGCATGGAAACTTCCAATGGAGAAATTGTTTTCATAGGTGGAAAATCTATGTGTCATCTCAGCAGCAACAGAAGTGAAGGCGTTAACAGAATGGATATAAGATGCCTTCAGTGCCTGTCCTTTATCAGTCCTAAATACAGAAACACTTGCATTCAAAATTTTAAGGGAAGACCATGATGGCAGAGGGAAAGCAAGTAAAACAACAATAAAAGAGGAATTGGGATAGTCACTAATTTTCTAAATAAAGTTTCAATTGGATCATTAAGCTTCAATTTATACATATTAGGTCACTGAACTTCTCTCTCAGCAAGAACTGCTGTCATTCTGATTTACAAAGAGAAACAAAAAGCTGATGTGGCAGCGACCTAGCATCCAAGTCAATGCCAATGAGTAGCAGGCTATTCTTTTCTTTTCTTTCCCTATTTACATTCTTCTATTCCTCTTTTCCCCTCTTTATTCTTTGAGCAACCCTATTTCCATGCATACTTCTTCCTTAAAGGCATTTGATTTGAGAGAGTAAGATTTATGGTAGGAATTTTATTTTTCGTAATTTGATTCCTCAGTTTAGTTCATAAAATATGATTTCTGAGGTTTTCTAAGATTTTCAACATTATCAAAAAGGGGGAAAGTACGGGAATAAAAAAAACTCTCCACTTTGTAAGGTTTTTTTAGATTCTAGAGAATTTTTTTTCCCATTTGTCCTCAATTGCATTTTTGAATTATATAGACAATGTTATTTATCTTATAAACGTATTAATTTTTTATAAAAAAATTATGAAAATAATTTTTTCTTAATATGTTTCAATAGAGATCACATTTTTTAGATTAAAAACCTGATATTTGTAATATTTTCAACAAAGATCATGTTTTTAAGATTAAAATGTGATTTTTGTTGAAAATATACTATGAAAAAAATTATATTTTGCTCGTTGATATATTATGAGAAAATTTATTTTTCAATTTCCATAATTTTAACAAATACTACATTTTTTATATAAAAAAATAGTCTTTATTAACAAAACACTACATTTTTATGTAAAAAAGTAGTCTTTTTTATATTTTAAACAAAGACACTATGCCATTAAAATCCCTAATAAAAGTTATGATTAAAAATGCAAATTTTGTTGAAAATATGAAACAATTATTTTTTAGAATTCAATTAAAATGATGTTTGTAAGATAAAAAGGTGCAATTTTTGTTTAAAATATGAAAAGAATTATTTTTCAGAATTAAAAAAAAAACATTTCTAAGATAAAAAACACAATTTTTGTTGAAAATATGAAAAAAAATATTTTTAGAATTTAATAAAAACAATGTTTTTAAAATAAAAGATACAGCTTTTGTTGAAAAATACAAAAAAAATTATTTTTTAAAATTTTTTAGTTTCAACAAAAACATGTTATTTGCCTGTCAAATATTATGAATGTTGATGAATGTTGCGTGTTATTCACATGTCATTAAGGACAATATAGTAAAAGACTTTATTCAATAATCTTACATTCTTCTAAGCCAAACACAAAAATCTTACATTCCCTATGTTAACAAAACTCAGGACTTACACATTCCACCCCCACCCAATACTTACTTTCTCCCAAAATCACTTTTTTTTTCTCAAAATCTAAGAATTCGTAAACTAAATGCCCCTTCAAAGTAAATCAGTCCCAATTACTTACATGTGGTTCATACATGCCTCATATGATAATTGACATTTGCAAACATGAGTGGAAATAGGATTTACCCTTTTTCTTTCTTCACTTACTAATCACAATGTCCCTAACTTCAGCAGCCCCTTAACTCCCTGCTCCCTCTGTCTTTAATTCTTACTGTTCGACACTCTCTTTCCCCCTCTCTCTCTCTACACCCTAGAAGTAGAACCACTCCTTTTGTCTCCCAAATATATACAAGTCACACATTCTAAGCTAAAAACACGCATGCTAAATACAAACATATTGATCAATTTATTGTGATTCCTTGTTTCAAAAGTTTCACATTGACCATTAGAGGTGTATTACCTAACAGACTCAATTACATTTTAATTTCATCCAAGTTTGTTATATCTTCAACCAAAATGCAGCAAATGTCAGTTCGTAGGGATGGTGGGGGAGTGCAAGTAAAGGCATTCAGGCTTCTGAAGGCCAAAATAGAAAAGAGTGGGCCGAAATTGAGACAGATTGGGCCATTGCTGATTCAGCCCAAAACAAAATTTTATGTGACAGACAAATTAACTCTCTGTCACTCTCATCTAATGACCAAAATGGTGGAAGTACTGGATCTCTTACATGGTTTGTAGAGACGGTACAAATTGAAGTTTAGAGAACCACATGACTTTATTAAAAATCAAATCACTACCAGTTAATTAAAAAGTATTTGAGGCATACTCGAAACCTTTATAGAGGCTTGAATATCATCTATGGATAGGAGGATATTAGTTCTGACTGTCTAGCACTCCCAAGTATAAATTTTCTAGCGTCAGCCACTCAATTTTCATCAAGATTGATCTTTTCCACTCCAAATCAATTATCAAACCTGTTACCTTTTCTACCTATGCCTAAAATTTGTAATCCCCGAAGCCCCAAATAAATTAACCAATTTTTGGCAATTTTAAACTAAATCTGGGAGTAGCACATCAACCACGTGTTCTTCCAGCTGCAGTTCTATTAAATGCACCATGATAGAGTGGAAAATAAAAGCTATTATTAGTAGGGTTCAACTCAAATTCTGAGGTAATTATGAACAAACAAAAATGCAACAGGATATTGGGAGTTGACTATCAAGCATTTGATTGAGTGGGGATACTAAATTTGCATGGTTTGATTCTTGTTATTCCTAAAATTTGGAGAAGAGGAAAGAGCACGAGCCTGTTTTTTCTCACAATCAGTAAGTGACACAACATCAAACCAGACATATCATGCAATTTACCAGAAAATAACAGAGATTTCACTTGTCTATTAGTGTACTCCCAAGAAAGGCAGGGAAAGGAAGCATAGGGCTATTCTGTGAACCATAGAGAAAAGGAAAAACTCCATTTTTCTTAATAAAACTACACAAAATTCACTTTAAGGTCCACTATAGTATTTCAATGTCATTCAAAACATTGTCTTGAAAGCTTAATCACAATCTTCCAAGCCTACTACAATGGCCTATAGTTACAGCATGACAATCATAATTTAGACATACTCAGCACCTTGCATTCATTTATACTGCACACCTCCATAGACAATAGTCTAACTGTATTAGGATGCTCAAAAGTGGGTGTTACTGTATCCACTCATAAATTATGCTGTAGGACTTTCTTAAGAGATGATAATTAACACCTAAAGGTATACTCTTACAAATATTTCCACTACTCATCATACCTATCTTATCCTTGGTACATTGAAAAGAACAAACAATTTATTTGAACAAAAGAATAATCACTATTTAGGTAATAATCAATTGGTTAGAGAGAGAGAGAGAGAGAGAGAGAGAGAGAGAAGCCTTTTTATAGGAGTGAACAAAGATCACCTTCCTCCACAAGTATATAGAATGTCTTCTTTGTTTTTTTTCCCCTTTTAAAATTTTTCCATGACACCCAAAAGGAGGCATTTCACTGACAACTCCCTACTTTGATCAAAAGTAAAAATTAATTTTTTTGCCACTACAATTTTTATATCCCTGTTAAGATTTAAACCAATTTGGCACAAAACTAAAACTACGTTGACTAAGACAAAAGATGTTATACTGGAAAATACCATGGACATCACTCATGCAATTTAAAGCAATATGTTAGAATGGGGAAAAGGGTAGATAAAAGTGGTTTTTTTGTTGAACCAGCTGCAATTGACCAAGCTCTGCCTATAGTCAAAGTGCTTGGGCACGTAAGTCCTAAGATAGAAACATCAAGCCAGTGACTCCCTCAAATAATGGAGAATTGCAGTCACAAATGGGTTTCAAAAGGTGTATAAATAAGTTACAATAAGTTAGTATTATCAATTGGAATATTGCTTAGCATCCTATCCATTTCTTTGCTTCAATTTGAATTTTGTGAAAAGCATACACCAGATTTTCTTGGTTTTTCCCTTTTGATTAGTCAGTTTTTTTTTTTTTTCTTTGATATAACATTAAGTGTTGAATTAGTTAATTTTGTTTAAAGGTATATGAGAGTACAACCTTAGTTTGATCTCCTTAACAGGTATATGCCCTTTGAGGCATATATGAGCAGGTTCCATGCAATCCACATTTCAGATCTTCTTACTCCAATTTTTGCTCTTGTACAATTCTAACAAGATGTTATAAAGTAACTGCTAATGATGTATCACTTGTCAACTCAAATGTAGGCACAAGAATAAGCAAAGACACAGCCACATGTACACACAAGATAAATATAATAAATATCTCCTTAGATAGATGGTATAGAAGCACTTACAGCAAAAGTGCAACAGAGAAGTCAGGCTTGTTCAAGCCAATCCCAGCAGAGTACTTAGTACAGGAAGCGGAAGCTGTATCAAATCCAACTTCACCACCTAAAGAAAGTTCCTTGGTTCCAATTGTTGCTGAAAGCTCTAAAAGTGGAGTTGGATTCAGGCCAATGCTAGAATCAATGGCGGCATGAGGATGAAGATATTGAACATCCAGCTGAGATATGATGCATAGAAAGTGTAAGCAATCCAGTTTCTCAAACATAAGATTATATTACAATACTTCAAGAAATTGCTAGTTTGCTGCCATTAACAGGTAAATTTAGTTGATATAAACCCATCAGGCAGGTCCACATAAAAGTAAAGCTCCAACAAACTATTTGCTTTCATAAATTTTCTTCTTTCCAGATAAAATGACACTGAGAAAGCAGAATTATGTAACATACATGAAAAGAAGCCATAATAAAACAATTTATCTCAACTACAACCTTGGTAAATATGTATTAACTAGTAAGAGAATTGGAATGGCTGACAGTAAGCGTAATCACAATCCCCACTGCATGAAAAGTGTATGCTCAGCAAATTTAACAGAAAAAAAAAAGAAAAAGAAAAGTTCATCTAGAACACAGTGCAATACTTTAGCTATGTGTTATTAACACTGTCGTTTTCCATATACTGTTAACATTGATGCACTGACCTTGCCAGATTTATGATCAGGTATTCTGAAACTTAAAGCAGCTTTGGAACATGGCCAGACATCATTCACAGTCACTTTTGTAGACACCTGCAGAAAAAATAAATAAAAAAAGGAAGATGAAAAAGGGCAAAGCTATTGAGATTACACAATAAAGATTTAACACCCTCCTTCAAATACAAACAGGCGATACATTAAACTGAACCGATACATAGAAAAGCCACAGATAATAGTCTTAAAATTAACAAATCTTCCATACATTAGAATAGGTATCAACTTTCACATCCACTGTAGTATTTCCACACTTGTAAACGGTATTTATGTCTCCAAAAAATATTTGGTCTTTCTTGAGCCCTGTGGCTGTAAGTCCCTGCAAAACATTTTAAAATTGACATCAGCTGACATAACAATCAAGTTGGTGGACATTTAAATTAGTCTTTTAAAATAACAAAACAATCAAGACTGTTTTGTTTGGTTTTCTTTTTTGTTTTAAGGAATTTATCAGTAGAACAGTTACAATGTTAGAACCTGTTGATGGTAAAAGTGAATAAGATATCAAAGCCTTGAAAGTAAAGACTTTTTGCAATCTCCAAGTTCTTTAGATTATTCATAATTATTAGGTATTTGGTTTCTTGAGGCATAGATACCAAGTGTTCTGTTCTTTCTTAGAACTCCCTTGTTCTTCAGTTTCTTTTTATTCTATGCTTCACAATCTTGATCTTCCTGCTGCTGGTTTCTCTAATTTCCTTAGCATCCAAACTATCATAGTTCTAACTTCCAGACCATGCAGCATAAGTTCGGTAAACTCGAATCATTTTAGACCAACCTTTGAGGAACTGCTTCCAAAAATATGATAATTACTTTAACAGAGCAAGAAACAAAAAGACAGATAAATTAATAGATGAAATAGTTATATAGTACTATGTTACTTGGACTCAGGAATGAGTGTTTAATAAGGATATGTGCTCGACATGGATACTTTTAATTTTTTTCTACAGTTTTTTCCTATATTTGGAGGCACATAACCATACCTCTATCATTAAATATTTGCTAGACACAATTACTTCAGGAGAAATGAAGAGTCAGAGCAACATAGTTTATGTAATATAAAGAACAGTATGTTTTACAAGAACTAAAATGGAGTATCTAAGCTAAACAAACTAACTATATATTCTTGACCATAACATCAATGGCATATATCCTGGCAAAGAAAAAGATTTAAGTTTTAAAGTAGATCAATCAAGCTCTGGCCAAAAAATAAAAATTAAATCAATAAAGCAGCTCAATAAAAGGGGTCAACTTTTTTTATTGAGGAAACACTACCATTCCAGTGGAGCTCAGCATTGAAAGAGTAAACTTCTGGTCAAAGTTGTAATCTTTTGTCAAGAGGTCTGCATAAACACATTTATAAATGATTAGAATCTATAGGTAAAAGCAAAGGACAGCAGGTTTCAAATATATGAAAGGACAAACGAACAACTGCAACAAGAATTGGTATTCACCAGAAGTTACAAATAGCATGAAAAGTCCCTGACAGTTTAAGACTAGAAAAGACAATTCATTACATCATTAAGATAGAAAGTAGAGATGATCTGTTAGATAAGTTTATCTTATTGAGCATATGGGGCACTTGTTAATCCTCACAGTGTACTAGTAAATTAGTAATCAATTGTTTTGGCTATCTATCACATATATAAGGCCTTTTTTGGTTTATTAAGGTTCCGTTCGGTGATTCCCCCCAGTGCAGTGGGGAGTCATTCACCCTGCACTGAAGCCCAAGTGAGGGACAAGATGCCATTGGCAAACGACTGGCGGGAACCACTGAACGGACTATAAGTGTTTGGCAAAAAATAACTGCATTAATCTCCTCAATTCCTCTATCCCATCCATTTCCATGCCTCCAAATAAGCTGCTTGCGAACTTAATTACACATGAACCAGTTTGACTGAACAATGAACTTAACAAGTCATTTCTAGTAAAAGAATGATTATCAAAAGTGCAGGCATATCAGACAATATCTAAAAATACAATCTGGACAAGAATAAGAATAAAGAAGACATGTGCAACGAATACCTTTGGCTTTTTTGCCCATATCTACAAATGGAGCTGGTCCAGCCATCTTGATAAAGGATAATCAGCAACAACCTGGAAATACCACCAAAATAACATCATAATTTTATCATCAGAAAACTTCTATTTAATACAAAAACAAAAATGGGGGTACTTTCTCTAGTTCGAACATGTAGTGTTAACAAAAATCAAACATTTCTGTTATCCATGAAAGTCAAACTTTACTAATCAAGTCTTGAAAAGTATTTTTTTTGCTTTTGTGTACAAATGTTATTTTAACTTTTTGCTAAGAGAAAGCAAGTGTCAAAAGCAGCATGCAAATGGAGGAGATAAAATTTCAGCTTCTTTGCAAGAAGGGTGATAAAGCCCCGTTGGTTGTTACTTTGCTACTTGCATTTTACTTTCAAAAAGTTGCTAGAAAGTAAAATTATAGTAATTGATTAAAAAGGAAAAAAAAAATAACATCTAATTCTAATATAACTATCATTTAAAATAGTGAAATGTGTACTTTCTTCTGCAAAAGTATATAGTAGATTTTTAATTTATTCTTCCACAATATACTTTTCGTTGTATCCAATCACATAATTTGCAATTTTATCCCAAGGGAAAAAAGGTAACAGAGCAACAAGCAACAAGCAACAAGCAACAGTAACTAAATCAATGCCAGCATCCTCATCCACCACTAAGCATTTAAAAAAAAAATAACAGAAAGCTTTACAAGCATCTTCACGTTCGAAATGCAGGCAAAAGAAATGAACAAAGGAAGCAATAAAACGAAAAGTCCAAAATGAAGAGATTATGGCTGACAGAACACTTCGGCATATGAATCAAATTAGCTATAGGGAAAGTGATATCTTAATCAAATAAGATTTCAAAAACAATCTCATCTAGGTTCACTTCAAAACTTGAGTAATCCAATCACCAAAACAATGACTTTTAAAAATCAATAAGGGATAAAAAGCTTACAAGAAAGACTGTGGGACGAGACGAGAAGAGAAGAGCGGAGACGATCGGCGACAAAACCCTACAGCGGCTGATTCGTCACCACTTCAGGGGAAAGCTACGTTTTTCTTCAAAGAAAACAGATTTGTGTATTGAAAAATTTTGAAGGCCGAAGGTCAGAGCGGGCAGCCTAATTAGTAGACGTCAAGGGTTTTGGGTCATTTCTTAAAGTGTTGAATCTTTTATTTGATTGGTGATTTTTGTTGTCAAAGTTCGTTGGGGATTGTAATGTTAATATTTTATTGGTCTGTGATATGTGCATTATCACAGTCTTGTGAGACTGAGAGCGAAGATGCCAGTGATTTAGATTACGAAATGACGAGAGTGACACGGAATGAAATTTAAATGACGTTGGTGTCCTGGAATCGGTGGCCAGGATTCCTTTCGATTCTAGCTGGCTCGTTAGAATCTCTAGTTCTGTACGAAGTGGCCGCTAGACTCGTCGATCGCCACAAAGTTTGCGTCACATCCACGTTTTAAAGTAGTTTTAATTGTGATTTTAATAAAAATTTATTTGCGCTCATAATCTAATATATATATATATATATATATATATATTATATTACAACATATATAAATACATAAATAAATTTATTACATAAGTGTCAACAACTCTTTTAAATGACACATAAGATAATTTAAAAAAAATAATTTTTAATTAAAAATTAATTATTTTTAAATTTATTAAAATATTCAAATTATTTAAATTAATTGAAAATCAAATCAATTCAAAGTTATCTATTTTAAAATTAAAAATATAAGATTTAGATTTTATTTTTTAATAAATAATTTTAGTTGTTTACCAAATAATTTTATTTAAAAAATTATTTAATTATCAAAATCTTTTAAACGTGTTTAAAAATTACAAAATTTAAGTTTATCCATAATTTTTAACAATTTTTTTATCTTGTTTTAAAAATTATCTTTTTAAAAGATTTACGTAAGATATTAAAAGTATAAGCAATTTTATGTAAGATCTTAAAATTTCAAAAAAATTTCATCTTAAATCTTTAAATATTAAACTCTAATTATCAAATTTATATTTCAAATAAATAAAAAAAATTTAATATTTTCTTTATTATTTATTTTATCCATTTTAAATTTTAAAAAATTAATTTAAAAACTATCTATTTAATCTTAATTACCACTAAATAATTCATCTATAAATTTAAAACTTCAAATGTAATGTGTTATACATAACTTTTTTTATTTTTTTAGTAACTTCTTTCCAAAATATATTCTATTACTATTGCAAATTTTTTTTGTTTATAAATTTTTTAAGATATATTTTATTATTATTACATTTTAATTATTATAAAAAATAATATTTTTTTCAATTTATCTTTTCTTTTTTCACATATTTTTTGTATTTTGTATAATAATTTAGTCAAGATTATTAAAGTGAAAATATGTTAATACTTTTTATTATTTAATTTATCATTCAATAATATATATTTTTATTTTTTAAAAAATAAGTTATTTTTATTTGATATAATTTTACAAGTGTATAAATATTATTGTAAATAAAAATATCCGAAGAAAAGATTTTTTTTACCATTTTCATAAAGTTTATTTTTTAATGACAAGTTAATATATATATAAATTTTATATATGTTATGAAATTTAAAGATTTGAATATAATTTTAAAAAGAAACTAATTTATATATCTATATTCACGTGAAATAAATAAAATTATTTCGTGTATCGCACGGGTTATAATTTAGTTTTAATTATAGTAAAAGTATTATATTTTTATTATAAAATTATTTTTTATTGAATCATTTTATTATCTTTAATAAAATTAATTTGTAACATTTATCACTTAGTTTCTTTGATAATGCTAAAGATGTTAATCCTATCTATATTTAATGAAAAATTAAATTTTTTATTCAAATGACGACAGAGATGGGTATCATATTATGCATATGGGGATTATAATATGTATAATTTTAAAATTTTTATTAGATACAAGGATAGAGATGAATAACATAATACATGTTCCATACCCATATCCTATATATAATTATATCTATTTAGTAAATATGTATTTTATTAAATAATATAAATTATTATTTTAAATTAATTAAAATTAATATATTTTTATTTAAAATATATATTAATATATATTTTAAAAAAATTATTTAAATATACAAGATAAAAATAATAAAAACTACTACAAGAAAATGACGTATTAACGATAGTTTTGTAGTGGCTTTTCACTTACAAACACCACTAGCTTTCGTGTTTTTATAAAATTTTAGGTGTTTATTATCAAAACGCCACTAAATATTCAAATAGTACGTTGTTACTTATAAACGTCACCCATGACTTAATATCAGCGGCGTTTCTGAATAAAAACGCCTTGAATAATTTTTATTAAAAATTTTAGTGAATAGTAAAGATGTATTTTTAACAGATGACGTCTCCAATAATCATGTTATAAAAAAATGTATGAGATTATTGAATGTGTTTTTTACAAGAAAATGCCTTTAATAATTGGACCAAAAAATTTCACAAGCTTATTGAAGTGTTTTTGATAAAAAAAAATGCTTTTAATATTAAGCTTATCAAAATATTTGGATCGTACGAATGTTTACCATAAGGTTGTAAGTTTGATCCCTCATTTTAGCTTTTTTTTTGGGATTTTGCACATATTATTTGTAATTGATTATTCTAAGCATTTTTCTTGGTAAAAATTCCTTCACAAATTGCTTTAAAATTTTTTTTAGAGAATATTAAAGGTGTTTTTCGCAGAGAGACACTCTTAATAATCCATAAAAAAAATATGGAGTTGATTCTTAAAAGCGTTTTTGGCCGAACTCACTTTCTATAATCCAATAAGTAAGTTTTTGTTGTGATTATTAAAGGTAGTTTTTGTAAAAAAATGCCTACAATAAATCATAGACAAAAGTTGGAAATGATGCTTGAAGGCGTTTTTAACTCAAAACACCTTTAATATTTCTAATGATAAATTTTAATGGTCGGATTATTGAAGGCGGTTATATCCAAAAAACACTTTAAAAAACATTTTGTTATGGATTATTCAAGGCGTTACCCGTAGAAAAATGCCTTTCATAATCCATTCGATTAATTTTTAGTTGGTATTATCAAAGGCATTTTTTGCTCAAAATACCTTTAATATTCCATATAATAATTTTATTTTTGGGGATTATTGAAAGTGATTTTGGTAAAAAATGTCTTCAATGTTTTCTGTTAGGGATGATTAAAGGCATTTTCTTGCTAAAATGCCTTCATTAATCCCATCAAAAAAATATATTTGATATTGTATATGTGAAGTCAGTTGTAGGTTTATGCCTAGAAAAACGTTTGCTGTCAGTTGTATATTTATGCCCATAAAATATTTTGTTTATATATTTGATACTATGAATTACATTTTGGAATTTACATAATGAACATTGTTGTATTTCAATAAATTGACCACACATTTGAAATTAAAACTAATAATGTTGCCATATTAATATACTTTTCTAAAATAATCGTACTTAGTAATTTATTAAGTACACATAATGTATTCATATGAAGTATAATAATAATATTAAACCAATACCCTAATGTACAAACTTAAAGTTTCCATTCAACATAGCATGTTAAAAACATTATAACAATTTGTTCCATATATATTTACATTCAACCAATAATGCCTAACTTGAAGGTTTATCAACATTGATAAATGATAATACATAATCACACCATTCTTTACGGACTTCATCTAGTTCCTCTTCTGTGAAGCTTTCTTTACTCTCCCATTAAAAAAAATATCAAAAGTAAATTTTAAGAAATGATAACATAATATACCTTTTTATTTTTTTGAAGATATAACAAGTTTATGAAATTTATACTAACATTGAATGGTGTGGTTATAAAATTATGTAACACTATCTCCCACATAAAATGAAGGACATAATATCCACATTCAGTATTACCGAGTTGATGAGGTACTTGAAAATTAAATTGAGTGGGTTTAAAAAATATTTATCTACACAAATTCAGCATAAAAAAAATATTTCACATTTACCGATACCATTTCGATTTCTTTATCTTCTTATCGAATGCAGATATTATCCTAAATTGAAAAGAAAAAAATTACTTAATACATAAATAAAATTACTTATGAGTAAATAAAAGATATATAATATAATAAAATGTAATACCTTTTTATAAAAGTTTGAATATCGGTGTTAGGCATCGTCGTTGGATTAACTGAATTAAGTAAGTATGGTGTTAAGGATTTGGTATCAATTACAATAAGCAACCAATGACGACTACAAAATAATAACAATGATATACTCAAATTACGCATCGATTAGATTTGGGTAAGGTTGGAGTAATTAAGGTTGGAATATAGCTTAATGTGTATTATATGGAAGCAAATAATAATCAGCCGATCTTTTCATGCATAGGATCACATGATTAGCACGATAAACAACTGTGCCACTCTACTCACTAATGAAGTTGGGGTTAATGAATCTAAATCTATAAGTCAACTGTCTCCCCATGAACTATCTATATAGGAAGCTGCACGATAACAATCAACACTTCTATTTAGTATTACACCCTAATATAGATTACTACATACTGAATGTGCATATTTGTATTTATAAGCTAACCTCATATAAGCAACAATATCAACAGCTGATAATTCATCTAGTTCACAAAATTCTTTAACCTCTTCTACACCAATGAAAAAAATGATGGTTTATCAAATAACCCTTCCTTAGACTCAATGGTTATGAAGTTTCCTCCGGATAAATGCTTCAGCGAATATTTGGATAACTCATCCATGTAAGCCTGAGCAAGGGTCATACTATGAGTCTGAACATCCTACTATAATATTTAATGAAATATAAGTATTAACACTAAATCAATCAATATAATAAACAAATTAATATTCAAATTATAAACAATATCATCCTTCTTGGGTGGCAGTGGAGGATGGGATCACTTCCTTACTTCCAATGGAAGCTTCTCATACGGGGACAATGCTATCAAGTTGGCTTATTGGCATAACTTGCTGCATTGCTGTCAACATGGACTCCAAAGCAATAAGTCTTTGCTATTGGTCATTGAGGCATTACTCTTGGTTATTAATTTGTTGCTGTCATTACTCAATTATTGCTTCATATTGTGCATTTCTCATTCGTGGGATTTTTGGTTGTTTACCAAAAAATGTTGATGGCAAGATAAATTTACCAACCCCACGAACCCGACCAGGCCTTTCTTTAGGACCTAATGCTAAAGACAAAGGATCTTCACCATACTGGGTTACTAGTTTACCAGATTTGACTTTAACAGCATAATCATTCTGAAAGATAATAATAAGTTAGGTATAACAACAAATCTATACAAGCTAGTATACACTCATGTATACAATCATAATGCCAATCATATATTATATCAAAAAAGTAGTTATACATATAATCTTTTTTGTCATTTTCTCAGTTGCTTCATCTACGAAAGATCCATCATTCTGTAGATGTCCTTGTTTCTAGACATCCCATTTGGAGACTTTTGTACGAAAGCTCACCGATTCTTATTAAATTATCGTAATAAAAGAATCATAATGTATGAAATGAATGTTTATAAATATTCATTAATGAGTATAAAATAAGTGTGCGAATACATACAAGCTCATACTTCACATTTGCATATCCCTTTTTTACTATCCAATAGTGATATTGTTGTTTGGCCCGAATGTTACATTGTTGTTCTTTGATTTTGTACAAAATCAAGAAATTACGTCAATCACATATGAAGATCAAAAGTTATATTGTATAAAGACTTATAAAGAATTTTTAATGAAAATGGGTTTGCCTACTGAAAAATCTTTTGAAAGTCAATATTGAACAAAATTTGTCCAATCTTCAACACTTATGACACTACATATGCCACAAGTGAAACAGCCAATACATCACATTCACCAGCCAGCGGTAAAATATATTGGGTTATTAATTTGCCTTTAAAATTTCTAAATGTTTTCCAGTAGATTGCAACACAATCTTTTTACAGTCAATTGAGACATGGAACTATTCCTAAATAAGTTAACACAATTAGTATGAACACATTGAATTTCAATTAAATGATCATTTAATAAATTTTACAAAATAGTTGAATAAACATACCACAATTGACTACCATATATCATTATTTAGATCATTAGAAACTCATCGCCAATTGACATATGTAATTGAAATCCTATGACAGACGATGGCTCCAATATGAAGAGCCATCTCGGTAGCTTCTTTAGACACAGACTACCCACTTTAATTGAAGTCAACATGATTTTTTGTGTCAATCACTTTGATTTATTTATTTGGGCCTATTTTCTTTCTTTTTTGGCTTACACTTCTGTCTTGTGCATGTTCATTAGAAGGAGAATGATGTTGTTTGGAGTCCATAATACCTGTAATCTTGATCATAATTATACGAATTACACAATATGACTGTCTAAATTAAACACTATACATAATTTAATACAACCACTACCATACTACCTATAGAAATACTATTCAGCAATGTGCTCAGACACATCCTTTAGCAAACCATTCATAAACACTATTCAACACACGACTCAGCCTCTCAATTCATACAAACTCATTCAGTAAAATAATATTAGACAACAAGGTTGAGCAAACCATTTAGCATATATATGATTCAAACCCCTAATATCATACAATACCATTCGACATTACAATATCAGACAACAAGGTTCAGCAAACCACAATATTTAATGCATACTATATAGAAATAATGTACTTGTAATATGAATAGAATCTTGGATGACTATGCTTATGGTGATGTTAATGAAAATATATAAATGCATATGTCAATATTAAGGAATCGAAAAAACAAAAAATCTCTATCGAATATTGTAAATAATACAGTAAACTAAAAAAAATAAAAGACTTATCGGTAAAAATAGAAGTGCACAACGTTGATTTGTTTAAGATCGGTGGTGATGATAGGGATAAAAAAACTAATGGTCTGATAGAAATATGTTTAACGGTTTGGTTGAATAATGCAGCTTTTAATCGTTCTGTGTATCAACAGTCTGCAGATTTCGATGTTCAAGGCAGAGAAATGAATATAAAATTAATTATTAAAGGCATTTCCATGGAACAATGCCTTTAATAATCCCTTAAAAATTTTATTGGAGATTATTGAAGTTTTTTTTATGAAAAGACGCCTTTAATTTAGAAAAAAAATTCAACTAACTTAATAAAGGCGTTTATTCTCAAAAATGCCTTTTATAATTCTTAAAAATTCTAAAAGGCATATTGAATAGAAAACTACCTTTAATAATGATGGATTTTAATGGTTTATAACAAATTATTGAAGGTGTTTCATAATAAAAAATGCCTTTAATAATCCTAAAATTTTTTTAAGAAAATTATTAAAGGCATTATTATCTGTAAACGCATTCACTAATTATCTACAAAATCTAATAGGAATTATTAAATGTGTTTTTCTTGAATATACATATTCAATAATTGTGTTAAAATTTGTGTGACGGTATATTGAAGGTATTTTACAATAGAAAATGCCTTTAATAATTGCCAAAATTTTTCAAGGAAAAATATTGAAGGCGTCTGTTATTAACAAACGCCTTTAGTACTAGATTACTGAGTTTAAAGGTATATTGAATGTGCTTTTTTGAATAAACATCTTCTATAACCATTGTGATATATTGAAGGCATTTTATAATAAAAGATGCCTTTAATAATCTTAAAAAATTTTTATGAAAATTATTGAAGGTGTTGTTATCTGTAAACGCTTGCACTAATTATCTATAAAATCTAATAGGAATTATTAAAGGTATTTTTATTGAATATACGCTTTCAATAACCATGTTAAAATTTGTGTGACGATATATTAAAGGTATTTTACAGTAAAAAACACCTTTAATAATTTTCAAAATTTTTAGAGGAGAAATACTGAAGTCGTTTGTTATTAACAAGCACCTCCAGTAATGGATTACTAAGTTTAAAGGCATATTGTAGGCACTTTTTTGAGTAAACACCTTCTATAACCACCATGGTATATTAAAGGCATTTTATAATAAAAGACGCTTTTAATAATCCTAAATTTTTTTTAAAAAAAATTATTAAAGGTGTTGTTATCTGCAAACGCCTTTACTAATTATCTACAAAATCTAATAGGAATTATTAAAGGCATTTTTCTTGAATATACGCCTTCAATAACCGTGTTAAAATTTGTGTGACGGTATATTAAAGGCATTTTGCAGTAGAAAATGCCTTTAATAATGCCCAAAATTTTTAGAGAGAAAATATTAAAGGCGTCCGTCATTAACAAATGCCTTCCGTAATGAATTACTAAGTTTAAAGGTATATTGAAGGTATTTTTCTAAATAAATGCCTTCTATAACCATCGTGATGTATCGAAGGCATTTTACTATAGAAGACACCATTAATAATTACTAAAAAAGATGCTTAAAGTATTTTTCTTGAATATACACCTTCAATTACCGTTTTTTAGTACAAGACTAAAATAAAAGTACTTGAAAATTATTCAATGTGTTAGTACCTAAAATAAAAGATAAGCATTTAATAATGGCATTTTTCTACAATAAATGCCTTCACTATTCGTCAAAAAATTTAAGCATTAGAATAACGAAGGCATTTTGCACTGGAACATGCCTTCAGTAAATTGCTTCAAAAAGTGAAATGAATTAATCAAGGTATTTTTCTAGAATTTTAACATTCAATAACCCCTTAAAATTTAAGTTGTGTAATATTACAAGCATTTTCAATAGAAGACACCTTTAATATTCCCAAATGGTGAAGGCATTTTTTTGTAGAAAACTGTCTTCACTGACATAAGAGAGTTATTGAAGGCGTATTATGTAAAAATACTTTCCATTAATACATAAAATTTTATATGAAGTATTGACGATGTTTTTTTGTGGTTTAAATGCCTTTAATAGTCTTAAAAAATTCTACTATGATGCTATTGAAGGTGTCTATAATATATTCAAAAAATATTTTGAGAAAATTACTGTAGGCATTTTTCTTAGTAAACGCCTTCCATAATCTTGTCCAATAAAAATCTTTTCAAACTTAGCGTATCCAATCACCAACTTCAAGCTTTATCTTCATTATTATACTATTTTTTTTAGACCAAGTACAATTTACTTTCCCTTTTCTTCAGTTTTTAGTATTCGAGCATTGTCTTTTAGAACCCTAGTTTGACTATTCATTATTTATTTACTTTAGCTTTTACTTCATTTGACTATTCCTTCAGTTTTTGCAATTCGTAATTTTCTTTTTGGTGTAAATAATTTTATCCAAAATCCACCTTATTTCACCTTATGTCAACCCCAACTACAAATAATCTTAAGTATTGTCTACGTTATGGCTGATAAATTACTTCATAATAAGGAGTTTTTATTTTGTATAAGTACCGATCTTGTTATTATCTTTTGTTTAAAATATAGTAAACTTAAGTATTGTACATGTTCATTTTCATATAAATTATTTATATATATTTGGTCTGATAATGTAACAAGTACTAAATGGATACGAGTTGGATGCAAAAGTCAAGATTAAGTCAAGAGTATAGAGATGGAGTGAAATTTTTTTTAATTTTGCATTTGAGAATATAAGTGAAGATAATATGATATTATGCCTATGTTTGAAATGTGCTAATATCGAGTGGTAAATGCATCAAGTTATTTTTGAACATTTAATTTGTATTGAATTTCTATCGAGATATGTTAATTGGTATTTTCATGGAGAGTCTGTATCATCAAGATCTTTCACTAGAGTTTCTTTAACTTCAAAAGCTCCCTAACAGTAACATGATCTTTTTATAACAGATGACATTGAAGGCATGTTGCGAGATGCTTTTAATATTCATAACTAACATTTTCATAATCTTTCTCCCTTAAAATGAAAGATTTAATTAGTTCAATGTTGAAATGCATAAATTTGATGAACCCGAGATAGGTGTACGTGACCAACAACCTAGAGAAGTATCAAAATTTTATAGGTTGCTTGAAGAGATGAATGAAGAACTTTTTGAGGGATTAAAGCATTCAAAATTGTCTTTCTGTGTTTTTCTTTTTTATTTGAAATGCTTATGTGGATGGACGAGAAATTCTCTGACTTTATTATTATAGTTTATGAAAAAAATGTTTCCTTTTGTAAAAATTTTTGATTCTTGTAAGAAATCAAAGAAAATGATCAAGGATTTAGGTCTCGAATATGAAAAAAATTCATAATTGTCCTAATGATTGCATGTTGTATTAGGGGGATAGAAAAACTCAAAAATTTTATCATTTGTGTGGTATTTTTTGTTGGGTGGACAAAAACCTTGACGAAAGATTGAATGATGATGATGATGAGGTATGTGTAAAAAAAAAGCCTGTTAAGGTTTTACGCTATTCTTCATTAATACCAAAACTTCAAGGACTCTTTATGTCTTTCAAAACTACAGATTCAATAGGGTGGCATCATGAGAAGTGTACGGATGATGGATCGTTATGGCATCCTACAGATTTTTTGGCATGGAAATCATTTTATTCTAAGTTTTTAGAGTTTGCATTGATCATTTAAATGTTATGCTTAGACTAGCATATGATGTATTCAACCTATTTAAAATAATGAGTACTTTTTATAGTACTTGGCCAGTTGTATTGATTCCTTATAATTTGTCACCATGGATTGCTATGAAATAATAGTTATTTATATCGTCTATGATAATTTCCAAGAAAAAAAGTTTTAGTAATGATATAGACATCTACTTACAATCTCTTATTAAAGAGTTAAAGTAATTATGGGAATGAGTTGAGACCTAGATGCATTAAAAGAAGAGAACTTCAATATGCGTACTACTTTATTATGAACTATCAATGATTTTTTTGCTTATGCTAATTTATCTAGTTAGAGTACAAAAGGTCGTTATGCTTGTCCATGTTATGCTAGATAGATGTGTTTGACGTGGTTATCTAATAATAGAAAGTTCTGTTATATGAGACATCATTGATGGTTAGATGATAATTATCGATTTAGATTTCAAAAATATCTTTTTGATGGAATTGAAGAGTTAATGAGAGCGCCTTTACCCATTAGTGGGTCTAATATCCTATCAAAGTTAAAAGATATCAATTTCACTTATGAAAAAATAACTTTATTAAGGAAAAGAGTGAGGGACATCTTTGAAGATGTCTGACCTCATATTACGTAAGTTGGTGATAATCATACAGAAGTTGGTGATCTTGATGTTTAAAGTGATAAAGAGGATGATAAGCAAATGACCCCAATAAGTTTGAGTTGTGAAAAAAAAGTATATTTTTTGAGTTACCTTATTGGGAATATAATTTATTATATCATAACCTTGATTTGATGCACATAGAGAAGAATGTTTATGAAAATTTTATTGGAACAATTCTCAATGTGAATAAAAGATCTAAAAATAACTTAAAGAGTTGACTTGACCTAGTTGATATGGGGATTTACCCAGACCTTCATCCGAAGTTGCTTTCTAATGGTAAATATCGATTGTCTACTGCTTGTTTTGAGATTTCTACAGTTAAAAAAGATGTTTTTTGTAAGGTTTTGAAAAATGTCAAAGTTTCGGATGGCTAGGCGTCAAATATATCAAGATGTGTGAATTTGAAGGAGCAAAAACTTTCTCCATTGAAGTCATATGATTATCATATTTTGATGCAAGACTTACTTCTAATTGCTTTATGTTCATCAATGTCAAAGCAAGTCATTTTCGTGGTAATTGAATTGAGTAACATATTTAAATCTCTATGTCAAAAATGTATGAATGTGGAAGAGCTTGACAAACTTCAAGATCGAGCCGTAATTATTTTATGCCATTTAGATAAGATTTTCTTTCCAAACTTTTCATTATCATGATGCATTTGGTTATCCACCTTCCATATGAAGCAAAAGTCGATGGGCTGGTTTATTATTGATGAATGTATCCTATTGAAAGGTATTATTTGTTAATAGATTGATTACATTTTTATTGATGATCAAGCCACTTAACTTAAAATAACATATAACTAATGTTTTATGCTATAGGTTTTTGAGGAGGTTAAAGTCTTATTGTCACAACAAACGCTATCCAGAAGGTTTTATTGCTAAAAGATATTTAGCAAAATAGTGTATGACATTTTGTTCTCATTATTTGAAAGATGTTGAAACGAAATTTAATAGACCATTGAGAAATATTGGTATACAGCATACAGACTCTGCCTATAATTATCTTTTTCAAAGTTATGGACAACCCATAGGCAAAGCTGAATTGGTGGAGTTAGATGATAAATCTTAGGCACAAGCACATCGATATGTTCTTTTTCATCATGACTCAATTGAATCGTTTTGCACATAAGTTTTGTAGCAAGAAAATTATTCATTACATTAAGCATAATTTATTGTCTTTTTTTATTGTTAATATTTTATCATGATGCTTTATAGTGAGTATAGAAATAATTTGAGAGATCCTCCATATTATTGACGATCAAACCCTCGAGAGCTTGATAAGTTATTCAATGAAATCTTTCATGAATAGTTATGAGCAACTGTAAGTAATGCCATACTTCTCATTATGAGAAATCTACATAGAATGCTTATGGTATAAATAACATTAATAACATATATATATTTATTTCACTTTTATAGGTTTGGAGTAGAGGGCTTGTTAGTGAAAAGGTGAAGTGTCTTTCACATGGTCCAAACCGGATTGTGAAATGATACAAAGGTTTCATCATTAATGGATTTAGATTTCATACTAAATCTTGTGAGAGATTTAAAAGTACACAAAATTCAAGAGTTATTGTGACTTCATCAACTACTAGCTATGCTAGTGCTAGGGATACAAACCCTTTAGATGAAAATGTTGACTATTATGGCATGATTAATGACATCATTGAGTTGGATTATTATGGCAAGTGAAAAGCTATTTTATTTTGATATGATTGAGCTGATGTGAATAGTGCGAGAGGTATTAAGAAAGATCGGTATAGATTAACACTTATAATTTTTTTTCGATTAATTCACACTAGACAACAACTTATCGATGAACTATATGTATTTTCATCTCAAGTTAAACAAGTATTTTACTCTGAAGATCCCAAAGAATTGGATTGATTTATTGTTCATCGAAACATACCTAAAGACTTATTTGATATGGGGTTAGATACCAAAGATGATGTTGGACATGAAACTGAATGTTATTCTTTTGCTAAACAAAACTTGGATGAAAATATCTCCAGTACTTATGCTCAGTGGGTTTGCCAAGATGTTACTAAAGATATTTACGAACCATGAAATGACCATCTATAATTTGTAATTCGAGTGTTTAATAGTAACTGATAGTATCTAAATAATGTGACATTCGCTATTGTATTCTTATTGTATTCTAAATATACATTATATTTTGATTTAATTAAATCGATATGTTCTTTATCTATTGTAGGTTTTGATTTCTTAAATTGTCAATGTCTTTATATATGTTTTAAACTAATATTTTTTCTATATTCGTTTTTATGATGTAGGTAAACTACAATGCGAAAGAGTAGGTTGAAAGAAAAACATATCAGAGATATTAGTTCAAAATAATTTGCGGCACCTGTAGATATTGGTTATGGACTGAATCCTTTGGAGGGAAATGAACGTACTATCGAATCTAACTCTGTCACTTCTCACTCTTTAACTGATATTGGATCTGGCAATATGGGAGGTCTAGGTTTAGATAGTACCCCATCAATTGATTATGCTTTAAATTTGAATGCATGTATGATATACTCCAATTTTGGAATTCGAGTATAACGATAAAAGTATTGTAAATTTACAAATATATTTTATATTTGTTACAGTTGATAACAATGGTCAATGTAGACCAAGGCGGACAACTTTTTAAGAGAATATTTGCACTAACTCATAACGAGCGCTATTGTAAAGTCTGCAAACTCTAATAGGCAACCAATTGATGAAGAGGTTCAACTATTGCTGGATTTTTACGCATGCTAGTCCATAATGGAATGAAATTACCTATTCATTATGAAATATGGCATAAAGTTTCAGAAAAAGTTAAGGCCGATGTGTTAAACTTTATTGAGGTATTATTATAAGTAATTAGATATAAATTTTTTTTATTTTACATATTGTTTACTTATTCTAACTTTTCTTATTGTATTATTATAGTCAAGATTTGTACTTAAAATACTAATTTCATTTGTGCTTAAGTCATTGAAAAAAAATGGAAAGATTATAAGCATAGTTTGAAGAATAAGTGTTTCGATCAAAATACTATTGTAAAGACGATGATGAAAAATCTACCCCATAGTATGATTAGGTGGCAATATGAACAACTTGTTAGATTTTGGTTCTCAAGAAAAAAAGAGGTACTATTTATAACTTTGTATAATAGAATGAAATGATGAAAATGTTTTATGGTTTAATTTTGTAATATTTGTATTTCTATCATATACGTAATTATTTTTTATGACAGGAAAGAGAATAGATTGAGATTGGTAGCAGAAACCAATAAAAATATAGCCACACAAGTGGATCAAAAAGTTTTGCAAGAAAGCAAAAAAAAATCGTAAGTTTATGATAATAAACATATTCCAATGAATAAACTTTTTCTACCGTTAAAAGGTAAATATGCAAATTAACAGTTATTGTTCTATTTTAATAGTTTTGATAGTTTCAATATATGATATTAAACTTATCGAAAGTTTTGAACTTAGTTAACATAGATGATATGTATGAAAAGTTATTATTTACGTATATTTATGCCTTTATTACATATTTGTTGTTATTGTTATATTTTAACAGTTTGGATAACTTCAATACTTGATATAAAACTTATTTGATTGATTGAACTTGGTTTCTATGGTTGATATGAGAGAAAAAGTTATCGTTTATGTCTGTTTGGGAATATTTTTGCATATAAAAAGCAAATATACAAATTAAACTTTTTGATGTCTTTCAACATATTGAATGGTTTCAATCCTTGATATTAAACTAGGAGAAAATAATTGAATTTGGTTTCCATAATCGATATGTGTGAAGGCCAAAAATGATTTTATTGTTTGTGTATGTTTAAGACTATTATGTTGTTACGGGGCCAAAATATAAATACATGAGATTAAAATTACTCAAAATTTTAATACTTGATTGATAGGCTTGATATGCATGAATAAGTTACGGTTGATATTTATCATATCAAATAACATATGTTTTTGTCTAAGAGAATGAGATAGGCAGTACAATTGGACATGTGAAACTTTTCGCATAACACAAACAAAAAAGATGAATCTTACATGAATGTCAAAACACAAGAAATTGTAGTAATTTGTATAATCTATTTTAACAGAAAGTAAATCTTTACTCTTTTTAACATATAATCTATTAATCATTAAACTTGATAGTTGTATATGACAAATTCTAAGAAGAAAGCAAAAGAGAAAATGGCTGCTGAGATTGAAGTAGCATTTAATGGTTTTATCAACATACAAGAAATGAAAATTCGGATATTCATAGAAGTTGCTAGAAAAGAAAGGCATGGATGGGTCCAAGGCCTTGGACTTGGTTCCAACACCATCTGCCTACTATGGACATAGCTCTCCGCAATTTATATTCTTAGCAAGTCAGTCTTCATGAGACATTTTAATATTGAGAGGGGAGTTACAAACTATGCAACAATATTTTCAGCAAATAGAAGCAGAAAGAGACCAGGAACGTGCCAAAATTAAGGAAGAACATGCTAAAATGCAGCAAGAGCATGCTAATTTCAGTAGTTGAATGATCGATTCGATTATCTTATGAATTTTGTGCAACAACAATTTTCAAGAAATGATTTGGTGCTCCACCAACTTAAGTATTATATTTAGTAAATTATTTAAATATTTAAATATATAAAAAGCTTACAATGAAGTGTTAAAAATTGTATGGTATTATTTAGTAGGTTCTTGAGCACGTTAGTGACCAAGGTGAAAATTTTTCTTCATTAATTGGCAGCCAGCAAAATGTATGCAATCATCTATTTCATACATTTAAAATTTTTATTTTGTTAATGTATCAAAAATATTTGAATGTTGTTATACTAATTATTAAAATTTGTATTAATTAGATGTATATTTAAATGTGAATGAAGTTAATATAAATTTCAATTTTTGAATTTAAATTCTTTAATGAAAGTAAAATTTATTAAAAAAAATTTTAAAAATATATTTTTACATTATGACAGCATTTGTGTTCGACAATATCGCTAAATGAATAATTTAGTGGCGTTTGTAACATAAAATACCACTATAAGTAGTGGCGTTCTTACTAGCAAATGCTGCTAGTTAAGTGGCATTTTTTATACAAACATCACTAAAGTAATGGCATTTTTCTCATAAAAATGTCACTGAATTAGCGATGATTAAAAGATACAAATGTCGCTAATATATAGGCATTTTTAGATTCAAATGCCTCTAAAATAGCAGCGTTTTTAGTTACAAACGACATCAAAGCAATAGTTTTTTTTTTTCATAAAAACGTCACTAATTTAGCGACGTCTCAAAGATAGAAACGTCGCTAAAATAACGGCGATTCAGATATAAATTCCATTAATATTGAGGCTTTTTTTTTTGAAAACGTCGCTATTTATCATGACGCGTGTATAACCGGCATTCTGAGTGACATTTTTTGCAAATGTCACAAATCTTTTTGTGACATTTATAAATGCTGCTAAACATTAAAAAAAAAATACTACTAAAAACCTAAATCCCTGTAGTGAACTAAAAAAGTAAATTTTGTTTTTTATTTTTTAAAAAATTATGAGTACGAAAATTATCCATACCATTAAATATTGGCCAGGATGGTGATAACAATAAATTTAAAATAATAATTGGATATCAGTATGGGGATGAATATAATATAAAATCTGATAAGAATGAAAAATACTTTACTCTTTTTATATCCTTCCCATTTACAGTCTTAGACAATATTTTCAATGTTAATATAAAAACGTTCAAAATCTATTCTATTAGAATTAATTTTGGCATCTAACTCTTCTGATAATTGGATCAATAACATTTGTTAATTAGAAATCTTATTGCTCTTCACTCTTCAACAACATTGACGATGCTTCAATATAACGATTGTTCTTCAAATTTGCTACGCTCCTTAATGCAACACGAAGTTAAATTTTCTTTGTTCATGTGAATTTGCAATTTGGCATGGTACAAGATCAGTATCCCATGTGAAATCAATTTGTCAAGATTGGATTTATACATATAAATATTAGTGTAGTAGGATTAACCATCCCGTAAACCTTTCAGGTTGATATTCCGCCTTTCTTTATTGGTTTGGTCTTGGAGAATTGTGACATTTCCTATCTCAACCGTGGGCATGTTATATTAGTCGCCGTTTGGATTCCATCACACCAGCGATTAAGCTTATTGTATCTCCAGTTGAATCCAAACGACAATTCCAGTGAAGTCAAGTCAACATAAATTTTTCATTAATTTTTTTTAATTGCAATTATAGTAATTTTTTTTAATCGTAATTATAATAAATTTTATTATTATTTTTAATCTCACAGTAGTTAATTTCACTGTCCATCCAAATGGAGCCTTAGTCAATTGCTTTTGGCTGTGAAGATTTTTTGTGCATGAATTGTGATTTTGGTTACAAAAATTATAGTATAAATGCAAAAATATTTAATTAGTTATAATGAGCTATTTTTAACAAAGTTTGAATATGAGTGTAATTAGTAACATAATTGTAAAGAGCAAAATTATGACGGTAAATAAAATTTCTCTTTTAATCTAAATTTTTTTCTCAAATAAAACGTTGGACCTCGACAATTAATCGCCAATGATTATACCAATATCTTATATAGTTGCATCAACTTATCATATATAAAATAATAGCTATACCTTATATTAAAATCATTTTGCTCATAAATAGTTTTTTATATTTGTTAATTATTTTTTATTTTAAATTATATAAATTTAACTATTCATAAATTTGATCATTAATAAATCTATAATATCCATAAATTCAAATAATTATGAGTGAATGTACTTAGTGTTTTAGTGTCATTTAAGTTTAATATTTTTAGTCTAGATTCACATCTATTGAGTAGTATAAATATCAATAAATCTAATTCAGATTGTTCTTGTCAATATTTGTTCTTTTGGTATAATCATTTAAACTCTTTAAACGTAAATAGCAACTATATTGTGCTTTATATAAATGTATATATAATTTTTTTTTAATTTTAATCCATTATAAGTATAAGTTGTCGATTTTGAATCATTAAAAATTAAATTTTTATTTTTCTGTAGTTTATGCATCAATAATTCAAATTGAATGAATTTATTCACATTATGTACTATTTTGTATTTATTTATTTCAAGATGTTTTGAGAAATATTTATTTATTTTTGTTCATACTCATAACAAAGTTTTTATATTTTTATCAAAATATTATTTGTATATTTTTAAAATAAATATGCTGTGGAAGGAAGATATCAAACTAAACCTTATGAGCTATTTAAGGAGCCATATTGATATGGAGGTGGAGGTAAATTCAAACCTTTGGAGGTTTAGGGGTTTTTATAGGTAGCCAGATAAATAGATGGAGGAATGAGTCTTGGGCACTTCTTTAAAATTTGACAAAACAAAATGGCAAGCCTTGCTATGCGTTAGGGACTTTAACGAGATCTTACGGAACCATGAGAATTGGGAAAGTGCTTAAGGAGGGAGAGTCAAATGGAAGAATTTAGGAGTGCATTAGAAGATTGTGGTCTCGAGGATCTTGGATTTAGAGGACCTTGGTTTACTTGGGAGTGAGGCCGAACAATTACAAATAATGTGCGGGAAAAACTTGGCAGAAGAGTTGCAAATTCAAGTTGGTGTGAGATATTCATGCTGCATGAGATAAAACATTTACGGCTTCAATCTCTGATCATGCACCGATCCTTGTGACAATAGAAAAGGTGAAGGTTCAGAACAAATAAAAGGAGAAAGAAAAGATTCCACTTTGAAGCCATATGGAGCAAAGAACTAAAATGTCAACAAATAATGGAAAGTGAAAGGAATGAAGACATAGATACCTATCTACAGCGAAAAGCCATGTAAACGGGAGCTAATTTGGCTAAGTTGCACAACTTGAAATTCAAAGGTACTTGAAGCAGAATCAATCTGTTGACGAAATAATTGCAGCATCTTCATACTTTTCCTTGGATGAAGGTTTACTGGAAAAAAGAAAGAAGTATAAAAGACGAGCTTAATTTGCTGTTAAAGAAGGAGGAGACATTCTGGATGCAGAGGTCGATGATTAGGTGGTCGAGAGATGGAGATAGGGCACAACATTTTTTAATGCCCAAGCTTCACAAAGGAGACGAAAGAATTACATAAAAGGATTGAAGAATGAGGCGGAAGTTTGGTGTGAAAAGGAAGATGATATTAAGAAATTGTCAATTGCTACTTCAAACAACTTTTTCAATCCAAAAGAACAGTCACATTTTAGATGTCATCGAGGTTGTGGAACCTGGTGTATCAGATAAGATGAACAACTTGCTTCCTGCAGAGTTCAAAGCTGAGGCGATCTACATAGCCATCAAACAAAGGCACCCAACTAAAACTCTTGGACCTGATGATATACCTGTATTATTTTTTCAAAAATTTTGGCATATAGCAGGTAGAGACGTCACATTATATTACTTAGCTTGTTTAAATAGGGTTGAAGACATAGGTATTGTTTGCGACACTCACATTGTCCTTGTCCCTAAAGTCAAAGACCCAATTATGATTACCCAATTCTGACCCATCAGTCTTAGCAATGTTGTCTATAAGATCATGGCTAAAGTTCTTGTAAATGATTAAAAACTGTCCTTTCTAGGTGCATTAGTGAGTCATAAAGTGCTTTTGTCTCAGGCTAGTTAATTATTGGTAATGTTCTAGTTGCTTAAGACATGCTCCATACTTTAAAAAAGCAGACAAAAGGGAAGGATAATTTTTTGCTTTAAAACTAGACATAAGTAAAGCATATGATCGAGTGGAGTGGAGTTTTCTAAAAAATATGATGCATAAATTGGGTTTTCATCCTCTTTGGATTTATATTGTCATGAAATGTGTGATTTCAGTATCTTATTCTATGGTGATTAATGGGTGTATCACAGATTTATTGTAACTTGAAAGAGGTCTTCTCTAAGGAGATCCACTTTTTCCTTATTTCTTGTTGATTTGTATTGAAGGTCTTTCAGCTCTCTTAGCAAAAGCATAGAGAGAAGGACTACTACATGGATTACAATCAAGCAAGACCAACCCAAGAGTTACTCACCTGTTTTTTGCTGATGATAATCTATTATTTGCAAAAGCAAATAAAGATGAAAGCAAAAAGGTGAAGCATGTGCTAAAGAGATACGAGGAAAGTTCTGAACAAAGGATCGATTTTGACAAATCAGCTTTGTTTTTTAGTAGCAACATAGGGGAGGATTGAAAGGGTGAGATAAAAAGGGTTTTTGGTATACAAATTACCACAAATCCAGAAAAGTATCTCGGCTTGCGTTCAATGGTGGGAAAAATCGGAAAAAGGCTTTTAGAGAACTAAAAGAATGAATAAAAAGCAAGAATAGCTGGATGGTGTTGCAAGACTTTGTCAAGAAAGCAACGAGTTCTTTGTTAAAGCAGTGGTCTAATCTATTTAGAAGTCTACTATAAGTTGCTTCTTATTACTAAAAACCTTTTGTGTTGAACTTAATAGCATGATTAGTAATTTCTGGTGGCAACATAGTAAAGGTAGAAGGGGCATTCACTAGTTAGAATAATGTGAAATCAATCTTTAGCTTAACTCTTTAAAAATATTTTCTTAGTGGAGTCACTAAGTTGTTATGATATTTTGAAACCAGGGGTGGTAGCCCAAGCGCTAGATGAATGGGGACAAAACATTTTAGATAAAAACCAAAAAAAGGATTTTACGGTGTGATTGGCAAGCAGGAGGCTAAAAAGCATTTTAGATTAAAACAAAAAAAAAAGTTGCTGTCAAATTTTTTTTAGGATGTGATTGGCAACAAAAAAATTTCTCTTTTTTGATAAAACATTTGAAAGGTTTAAAGGTTTTATAAAAAGAACCAATTGAGGTCTACAAAATTAGATTTAAAGAACCAATTGAGGTCTACGAAATTAGATTTAGGGTTCGAAAGTCGGTTACGCATAAAAAAGAATTAATACTTTCATAGTATCCATCGAAAATAGTACCAGTTGATTGCAAGTCATTCTTGAATTTTGATAAAAATGGTCCTATATTTTTTTTAATGTTTAAAATTAATTTTTTTTTTGGAAACAAATCAAAATTTGAAAACAACATATTTTATTTTTAGATCAAAATGAAAACACTTTAAGTATCAAAACAATTTTTTTACTCTCTTATAATTAAGTAAAGCTTAAAAAATATCTCTAACTTAAAGGTTTTTAAATTGCCCCAAAAAATAAGATAACACTTCGCATAAATATTAATCAACGATAGTCACCCTATATTTGGACTATATCTTGATGACTATATTTACTTGAGAAATTATTTTATTTAAAAATATTTTACTTTTAAGAAACTAAAAAACATGTATGTGATACACATGGACATAAAAATATGATAGATGGATGACAAATTAAGCATGAATGATGAAGAATGAATGCATGACAATATAAAAATGCATGTAATAGAAAAATAAGATGAAATGTGAATGCATAATTGGTTTGAGCATTGGTTTAGGTTTCTTATGGTTTGGGTTTTTTACAGTTTGGATAGGTTTAGTGGTTTGGTTTAGGGTTTGGGTAGTTTTGAGGTCTAGGTTAAGGTTTAAGGTTTAGGGTTTAGAGTTTAGGATTTAAGGTTTAAGGTTTAAGATTTAGTGTTTATAGTTTAGGGTTAAAAATTTAGGTTTTAATGAGAAATGCTTGTGGCTAGAGCAAATTACAAAAATGCCATTAAAAATGCATGTGATAAATGCATAACATTAGGACAAACTAATTTCAAACCTAAGCATTTGCAAAACTAAATTATAGATAAATTGTGCATGAGAAATAAAGAGAAAAATGGATCAAATACAACAATTTTTTTAAACTTTAAAAATAGGTTCCATCATTTTTTTTTTTTATTCTTCAAAAACCAACCAAACAACCTACTAAAACAAATATTTTTTTATCAAAAATTTGATCCAACATCTAAAACACATGAGAATTGTAACAAAAACATAATCAATTACATGGAATTAAAGCAAAGTTTGTCACAAAGTGAAGAACACTATGCGGCCTACATAGAAACCACCATGGCCAAATGGCCTATGGTACCTCCAACAATATTCATCATTTCATTCAAGTCAAACATTCATTATTTACTTACCAAATTGTCTTGTAAGGGCATCTAAATCATAAGAAGAATTTTAGCAAACACAAAGTAAATTCTAAATGGCAAAGAAACCATGAACAATTAGAACATGATTCAAACACTACCATGTGTCACTGACCAATTAAAAAAAAAGTAAAACACTAATAAATTTATCATATAGTCATCATAAACCACATTTTGAAGCAACAAATCATTAAGATAGTCAAGAGGAGGTTTGACCATAGTAAATGAATATTGAGCCAAACTTTCAACTTGATTAATGGTGGATTTAGTGTTTTTGTCACTTGATTCTTTTGTTTTCACATCCAACTATGATTTAGTTGATTAAGTTTTGAACAAAGATTAAATAAAAAGAAATTGGAAACTTATAAAAATAAAATAAAATAAAAAACTAATATGAAAATATCATGAAAAATGAGATGATAATGTGATGAAATGTAAGAAAAAAGATAGAGATTCTACCTTTTTCCAAGCTTTCTTCAACTTTCTCTCTTCTATTTTTTTTTCCTTTTCTATTTTTTTTTTTTGCATTTTTTCCAAGCAATTCCCCTTTATTCTTCATGTGTTAACAGCCCCAAATAAGAATGAAAATATCCCCCCAAGATTAAATGCTAACCCTTAGGTGATAAATGCATCTAACGGTCCAAAATGCATCCTTGTTTTGTTTGAAAGAAGCTAGCTTTTACCATTTGATCAAGCTTTCCAATGTCATCTTATGGTCTAGAATGCACATTGCAAAGATATAATTTTTAATGCTACTGGAACCAAGTAAAAAGATCATTTTACCTTTGATTAGAAAGTTTTCAATTTCTTGACCATTTTCTTGGAAAACAATACTCTCTTGTTCATTTTTATGATCTTAAAACATAAAAAATCATGAAATAACATGGAATTAAAACCTAAAAGTTTTCATGAAAAATTGAATTAAAAAAGATTAAATTATGAAATTACCTATAATGGGTATTTTGATAATTTCACACCTCCCAAGGTATTGCTGTAATTTCGAATATACCAAAAATCATCAAATATTTTAAAACCATGATTTGAAAAATTTCATGAAAAAATAATTTCAAAAAGGACAAATTACAAAATTACACCCCAAAGGTATTTTAGTGATTTTATACCTTTTGAGGTACGATCAAAGTTTTTAGTATTCTAAAAATCATTAAATATTATTAAATCATAATCTAGAGCTTTTTGTAAAATTTTGACCTTGAAAATGTTAAATTACGAAATACCCTTAGGGATATTTTCATAATTTTACACCTCCCGAGGTTTGACCTAGATTTTTAGTGCATAAAAAATTATGAAAAAAAAATTCAAGTATGATAAAAAAATGTTCATGAAAATTTGACTTTAAAAGACTAAATTACAAAAATATATTTAAGGGTATTTTGATAATTTTATACTTTTCAAAGTGTAATCAAACTTTTTAATATTTTAAAAATCACAAATTTCAATTTAAAATCGCATTGTTCCTAATTTGGTTGCAAATTGTGAAAGTGGACTTGAGTTCTATCCATTTTGATCGATTTTGATTAATTTTGATCAAGTTTGACCTTGGGGCATTTAGGTCAAATTGATTCCAAATTTGATTTTAAAAACTCGACAAAATTGAAGAAATGTTGGATTTGAAAGGATTTGATTTTAAATGCTTAAAAAATGACCAAAAATTGCTTGGATAAAATTAAAGGTCTATAGGCTTAAGGTGACGGGTGGGCAATGGGCAATGGCAGGTCCATCAGAATCTAGATCGATAAATGGCTTTCATTTACTCCTTCATTTAAGCTTCAATCACTAAGAAATAATAGTGAAGAGACAAATTTGGTGGCAAAGTTAATTGATGATCACACATGCATGTGGAAATGGAATGTGATCCATGACTTGTTTTCGTGAGAAGAAGCAAAAGCGATATTTGTGCTTCCTCTTTACAAGTTAGACAGGCTTGACAATTTAGTTTGGCATTTTTATAATAACGGGACATATACAGTGTGAAGTGGTTACAGACTGCTATGTAAGATGTCACCAGAGAATAGCTTTGGAGAGGAAAATAGTAAAGACTGGAGTAGAAGATAGAAATTCTAAAAGAAAATTTTGTAAGCACCAGTTACAACAAAAATGAATATTTTAATATGAAAAGTAGGCAAAGGTTTCCTATCAATTATGACAAACCTGGCAATCAAAAGAATACCAATGGAGATTTTCATAACATATAGATCCGTAAATCTATAGCTACACTTAACAAATGAATGGGATCGCCACTAATTTTTTTTATCTAGGTGTGATTGGCCATTTAAGGAATCTATCATCTTAAGGAACTCCTAAGCTTGACTAATGGTCTCTAAAAAATAGGTTTAGGTCTACTAAATAAAACAGAGTTCGAGAGTTTGGTTACATGTGAAGAAGGTTATAGCACCCCCACATGTCCATCCGACAGATGGTACTATATTATTTCAAATTTATCCTAAGGTATTGAGTCTAATGGTTTCAAATTTTATGTTAAATATTGAAAATAATTTTTAAGATTCTTCATCAATCTGGAAGAACTCTTAAAAAATACTTTCTCACCTCAAAAGTATTTAAGAACCACATTTGATATCTTGAAGAGGCTTTGTCATTAGAAAATTTTTGTTAGTTTTATTTTTTTGTTGAAAATATATCTAATTATTTCACCATTTGGGTCTATTTAGAAATTTTTTTTTTCTTGGAAAGAAAATAATACGACAATTATTTTTATTAAAATTTCATCTAAATTATTCCACCATTTGGGCCAAATTTAGAGAAAATTTCTCACCTAGAGATTTATTAAGAATTTACCATTTAAAATTCCTAAGAATGTCATTCTTTGGTAATTATCACATATTTTCAACCAAAATTTTTTATTTGGAAAAAATATAATTACTTGTATTGAAATTTCATCTAAATCATTCCACAATTTGGATCAAATTTAAAGAAAATTTCTCACATAGAGATTTCTTAAAAAATTTACCATTTAAAATTTCTAAGAATCTCATCCTTAGGTAATTTGTATTTAATTCCAAAAATTTTTATATTTTTATATATATTTTTAATTTTTTTGTTTGAAAATAAATATTAATTATTGTTATTGAAACATTATCTAAATTATTCCACCATTTAGGACAAATTTAGACAAAAATTTCTCACCTAGAAATTTTATAGAAATTTACCATTTGAAATTTCTATAAATTCCATCATTGAATAATTAATATTTATTATCAAAATATTTTATTTTATATTTTATATTTTTATAAATTTAATCATGAAAGAAAAAGAAAAAAAATACTAAAAACAAATTACTAAGAAAAATACTAAATAAAATAAAAAAAATACCAAAGAAAAAAAATGGGCTCGGCTAGTGGCTGAATTGGCTCGGTGCAGGCACAAACGATGGTTGGAAGGTGTGGGTCGGGGATGCAGCTTGGCTTGGCTCGGTTGAAGGGTTGGCTAGAACGTAGGTCGGTTAAACGGGTTGGCACTCGGGTCGGGTTGCCTGAATGGAAACACACGGATCCTGGGTTGATTTAAATGCCAAAACGTTGTCATTTTGGGGAGGCTATAAAAGCCCAAATTTCAACCTTCTGCTTGATATCTCTCCTTCCCCTTCTCTCTCTTCCTTTTCTTTTCTTTCCCTTTCTCTAGAAACCGGATGAACTTCGGTTGAACTTCAATCAGATTCTGGGAAATACTACCAGAATTTGGGTTAGGTCTCGGACAATGGCCGAAAAATTCAATGTTTGCTGAAAACTTCATTGGATTCTGAGAATCATGCCAAAAAATTCAATCGATACCGAAAATTTTTTCCAAAATTTGGAAATTTCTAAAACATTTCTAGAAACATTTTCCAAAAAAAATCCAAATTTTTTTCTTTCTCTCTGCTTGCTATGTTTTATGTTTCTGTGTTTTTGTCTTTTCTTTCTGTGATCTAGCCTATATTTATAGGCATTTAATTAAAAGAGTTTCTAATCAATCCTAATTCCTTCTATAATTGGGATTCAATCTTTGAATCCAATTCAAACCCTACCAGCCCCAGATTTCATGGCAAAATTTTTTCTTCTTTGTTTTGTCATTTTCTTCTAGAAATAAAAATAATAATTAAAGTAAAATTCATAACAAATAAATAAACAAATAAAATTAAAAATTAAAAAGTAGGCCAATTTGCCCTATTTGGGCCAAGCCCAATGGCTTAGGCTCAAACCCTGTTGGGTTTGGATTAATTAGGATGTCTACAACTGCCTCTATTTACGTATTTTTGTGCAACGGGAATTGTGCAAAGACATAGACACCCGCATATGATCACCCTGACAAATTTTTTTTTTTGAAAAAGTAAATTAAGCTCATCTAACTAGAGACAATAGAACTTTGAAAAAATAAATTGTTTCTCTAAATAAAGGCAACAGAACTTAGAAAAATAAATTGTTCCTCTAAATAAAGGCAACAAAACTTTGAAAAATAAAATTGCTACTCTAAATAAAGGCAACAGAACTTTAGAAAAATAAATTGCTTATTTACATAGAGGTAACAGAACTTTGAAAAATAAATTGCTCCTCTAAATAGAGGCAACAGAACTTTGAAAATAAAATCACTCATTGACAATCATGTCCAAAGAAGTCATAGATCAGATCTGATGAAATTTATAATGAAAACTCAAAGATTCACAATTTGAGCTAAAAAAATCAAAGGTTTAGATTCGCAAAACCTTTCAACTTCATAGAAATTCACTGAAATTTGATTCTTAAATTTCAGTTCAAATCTACAAGATCTCAAGATTTGCATTTGGAAATTGCCAAGCTCGTATGCATCATTTAAAGACTTTCATTTGAATCTTGGAGATTCACATCCAAAAAGTTTTAAGCTATTTTTTTTGAACTTTGGAGATTAACATATAAAAGTTCAAAGCTTCTCATTCAGGTTCAATGGTTCTCATTCAATAAATCTCAAAGTTTCATATCCCAAAGATTCTCGATTGAAACTTAAAACTCAAAGACTCTTCTTTGAAATTCAAAGATTCTCATTTGAAATTCAAAGACTCTCATAAAAAAGGTTCACAATTTTTTTTTTCAGGTGACTCAAAATTTTGTATGAATGAATGTCATGATCAATGATGCAAATGCAATAACCTAGATTCTCATAATACCATATTCTAAGTCATAATTCAAATGCTTACTGGCTGATGCAAATACATATCCAAACCAAAATTTCAAACAATTTCCAAACAATAATGCAAATGTAATGTATGTAATTTGGATGTCAATGTCATAAAATTCTAATCAAAATGTGGTAATATGGTTTCAAGACCCCACCATCTCACGTTTTCCCCTTGTTTAACTTTTTAACACTTTGGAACAATTTTCATCAATTGATCATTATTATTTTCATCACTTGATCATCATTCTGAGGCTTCTCAGCACTAACAAATTCTAGAACAAGTTTCATCCACTATCACTGGGTCACTACTCATAAGTGTCTCAGCATTAGCCATTCCAAAATAAATTTCATCATCCATCACTAGGTCACCACTCATAGGTTTCTCAGCCCTAACAAATTTCAGAACAAACTTTGTCCACTGATCCATATTATTTTCATCATTTGATTATAACTCGCAGGTTATGTTGATCGATTCATCCTTGTATTCATCACTTGGTCATATCACCTTTTTAAGGTTTTTACACTCTCTTCATTTGTTGACCAACCCATCACCATATTCATCATTTGATCACACCATGTGTTATCTTAAATCATCTTTTTTAGGTTTTTATGATCTTTTCATTTTTTCTTTATCATCTTGAATTTCTTTTCAAAGGAATGCAAGACTCTTTTACGCACATTGTCATTCATTAATCATTATTTTAAATCATGACAAATATAATGCATTCACACATTTTCTTGATTCATTCTGGGGATGCGAGAACATAAAGTGAATTGAAGAAAAGGGAATCAACGAGAAACGAGTTTGGTATAAAATAAATGAGGAAAGAAACAAGTTCGATGCATGTCATTAGGATGAATGGTATATCCAAATAATGAATATTCAGACAATTCTGAATATTAATCCAAGATTCTTTTTTAAAAACTCATTCCATTGACTTTGAGCTTATTGAACTTTACCCCAGTTTCAAAAGATCTTCATGTATTTGATCTCTCATCCGTGTGAACTGTTTATTAAACTTTTAGCTTTAAATTTTTTTTACCTAAATTGTCCTTTCGGGTTTTCAATTTGAGCCTTTCTTCTCTCCTTTTCATTTTTTATTTTTTTTATTTTTTTATTTTTTTCCTTCATTCATCCGTTCACCCATCTTTCACATCAATCTTTAGAGCAACCAGCATGATTCTGTCATTCCATCATGAGCATGCCTTAGCCTAACATATGATGATTTAATTCGAGCATTCACATTTGATCCAAATGGCTTTTAAAAGTTGTAATGTAGGCTATGGTGAAAGGTCATGAAAGAAATGGATATAATAGGCTAAAAACATGTATTAAAAGGGTTCAAAACCAAAAGAACTTCACTTGATGCAACTTGGCATTTTGCCTCATTATTTCACTACTTTTTCCTTTTTCACATTCATCTTACTCCTTATAAAAAGATTCACATTACTTTGCCCCAAATCATGTGTGACATTTTTCTTCACTCTCTTTCTTTTTTTTTCTTATTTTTTTGAAACCTTTTGTGAGCTTTAGGCTTTTTTCTTTCTCAAAAATTACCCCCCAGTGTGGAGGGTCATCCTTGATCGGGGTTCTTTAGAAAAAAAAATCATAATAGGCTCAAAAGGGTAACATTGAATGCGTTTTCAAATGGTAAAAGAAAATGGTAATTTTTCAACTCAAATGTGAATACTTTCCTTGAACATCATTTTTGAGCAAAAACAAGCTCATGAATTTGTATAAAGGTTGCACATCTTCAAGATATATTAATTTCACATCTGCTAGTGGCTAGCTTCTTTTACTCAAATAGTCTCTTCAGATTAATGTGAATGAGTTCTCAAAATTAAATCCTAGAATTATTACTACTATTATCTAAACATTCATCATTCGAAATTTAAGAATGGAAATGAAAAGTTATGAAAGGTAACAAATCATGGAACAATGGTTGAATGACAAAGAAAATGTAATGAAATGCATGAACTTGCCTTTATTAAAATGATAACAAATGAAATCCTATTGCTTAAAAGAAATCCTGACATTACGATAAGAAATTTCCAACTAGTCTTATCATCATTCTTCAAAATTATGTCGTTGTGCAATCAGGGGAAGGATCTTTATTAATATCTTGCTCCCTAATTCATTGTAACTCTTTAAGCCTTTTTGGATCAATGTGTTCTTGATTCTTACTTAGAGCATTGACATTGTGGTTAGGTAATGGATTGCCACTAACATTAGGTGTTGTTGTTACCCCTCTTTGATCAAAACTTACCATTCCATCCTTCATTAACCATTACACCTTATACTTTAGAGTAGTACAATTTTTAGTGAAATGGCCAGCAATTCCATAGTAGTAGTCATAATGAGTTGTAAGATCATACCACTTAGGATAGGGTGGCTTGAGCGGTTCTACACTACTAAGGGCAATCGAGTGGTTGTTAAAAAGCTCTTGGTATAACTTCATATAAGTCATGAGAATTGGATCAAATACGAGTTTTTTTAAGGTAATTCATTGTTCTCGTGAACCACTTACTAGGCTAATAAGATGAATTTGGAGTCTTGTAGGAGGTTGAATGTTAAGGCTATATATAAGAGCTTGGGGGCTAAAAATAGTCTGGTATATGGATGAGTAAAATGGTTGTGATATAGGCTGGTATAAGGCATTGTTCACAACAGGATAGTATGGAGAGTAACCTTGGAGTGGATAGGGTTGATATCCACTGAATTATCTATCGAAGTTCACAGCTTGAGCTTCAGTCTCTTTCTTTTCTGATGCCTTCTTAGTTTCTCCTCCTTTTAACTTACCATTTTTAATGGCATTCTTAATGATTTCACCTGAGATCACCATATCAACAAAATTTTTTGTTGTATTTTCTATCATCTTTACATAATAGAATAGAGAGATTTTAAAGTGCTAACAAATAGTACTGTGGTTTTTTTTTTAGTTAGAGGAGGTTGCACTTGAGAAATAATATCCCTCCACCTCTAGGCATATTCTTTAAATGATTTAATTGTTTTTTTTTTCATATTCTATAAAAAAAGGTGATCTAAGGCTAAGTCGATGATATGTCGATACTAATTAATGAAATCATGGACCATATCACTCCAAGATCGAATGCGGGTTTTATTCAGCTGGACATACCATCTAGCAGCAGAGCCAATAAGGCTATTTTGGAATATATGCATCAACAGTTTCTCATTATTAGCATAGGCTACCATTTTTCGACAAAACATGAAAATGTGGGTCTTTGGACACTTTGTTTCATCATATTTTTCAAACTCTGGCACCTTGAATTTTATAAGAATAACCACATCTAGGACTAAACAAAATCTAGTAGCATCCACTGAACCATAAAAACCAATACCTTTTATGGCCAACCTTTCCTCTAATAAGTTTATTTTTTGTTTAGCTTTTGAGCCTTCTAAAACCTTATTCTCCCTTGGCTTTAGCTTTTTTTTCTCTTCTGGATAATCCAAATTAGGGATTGATATTGGTTATACTATTTTTTCAGTAAAGATAGGATTTATGTAGCTCTGGTACTGTGATGGATTTAAAATTGATGATATTCCAAAGTATGTGTACCTTACAAGATATGTGAACTGCTGAGGTGGTGGACCTTATACGGGTTAGGCTAGATGTGGCTTAAAACTAATAGGGTACAATAGGTCATCCGCTTCTTGTAATGGATGGTCTTGTTGGCTAGTATTTTTTTTCTATTCCTTTTCCTTTGTTCAGCTTGTTCAAAGCCTTCAAAATTTTATTCAACTCTCCTTCTAGCTTTTTTTGGGCTTTCTCTATCCTCTCGAGATGATTGAAATTTTTTTGTTCCATTTGTCTAGCTCGAGCCCTTGTGTTGTATTAGTGAGTTGGGTTTTTGCTTGGTGGAGCTATCCTTGAACCTTTCATACCATAATTATGATAAAAAATGTTATGCTTTATGCATGCTATGTTGATGCATAAATGGAATGTATATTTTCATGGATGTAGGTAAGAAATGTGGCAAATATTCTCTATATGAAAATGACATAAATGATGCATATAATGAAATGATAATGATGCACATAATGAATATGATGCATAGAATGAAATGATAATAATGCATGTAATGAATATGAAAATGATGCATAGAATGAAATGATAATGATGCAAGTGCAAAAAATTAAACAAAAAAAAATGGTTAGATCACAAACTATTCTTTCTTGTGTCCTAACTTCGAGTTACATCTATCACTGGGTAGGAATGACTCTATTATAAGGTTGGCCTCTTAAGGATGAACTATATGCAGGGTTGGGTGGTTTTGTCCACTAAAGGTTCCCAAATTGTTCCTTACATCATCATCCATCACAAACTAGTAAGGTAGTCCAATCCTTACCCGTCACAGGCTACCAACAAAAATGATTCAATTTGAGTGGAAGTATTTCACTAGCCATTGCGAAGATTATCATCTCACGAAAGTGTGGATACTTTACTCTCTCCTAAGAGGGATAGAGCTTGGGTATAGAGCTTATATAATGTAAATGTATATGATAGTGTGTGTGAAGGAATATATGGGTTTCATGCTCCAAAAGTAAAAGACCAAAAAAGACAAAGACGTTAGTAAACAAATAACATAAATCATTATAATTTAAAACCATTAGACTAAAGGATAGGATAAATTCAAAAATTATGGCCTGACTTTCTAACTTCCCCAGTGGAATCACCAATCTATCATAACATATAAATCTATAAATCTATAGCTAGATTTAACAAATGAATGGGGTTGCCACCAATCTTTTTTATCTAAGTGTGATTGACCACCTAAGGAATCTATCCTTTTAAGGAACTCTTAAGTTTGACTAAGGGTCTCTAAAAGAATAGATTCATGTCTATTAACCAGAACATGATTTAAGAGTTCGGTTACATGTGGAGAAGGTTATAGCACCCCTACATGCCCATCCGAAGGATGGTACCATATTATTTCAAATTTATCCTAAGGTATTGAGCTTAATGGTTTTAAATTTTATGTTAAATATTGGAAATAATTTTTAAGATTCTCCATCAATATGGTAGAACTCTGAAAAAAATATTTTCTCACTTCAAGAGTATTCAAGAATCCCATTTGATATCTTGAAGAGATTTTGTCATCGAAAATTTTTTTGTTATTTTTATTTTTTTGTTGAAAATATATCTAATTATTTCACCATTTGGGTCAAATTAGAAATATTTTCTTGTTTTGAATTTCTAAATTTTTTCACAATTTGGGCCTATTTAAAAATTCTTCTTTTTTTTCTTGAAAAGAAAATAATATGACAATTATTTTTATTAAAATTTCATCTAAATTATTCTACCATTTAGGCCAAATTTAGAGAAACTTTCTCATCTAGAGATTTCTTAGGAATTTACTATTTGAAATTCCTAAGAATCTCATTCTTAGGTAATTATCACATATTTTCAACCAAAATTTTTTATTTGGGTAATTACTTGTATTGAAATTTTGTCTAAATCATTCCACCATTTGGGCAAAATTTAGAGAAAATTTCTCACCTAGAGATTTCTTAAAAAATTTACCATTTAAAATTTCTAAAAATCTCATCATTGGGTAATTTGTATTTAATTCCAAAAATTTTTATATTTTTATGTTTTTTATATTTTTTATTTTTTTTGGTTTGAAAATAAATATTAATTATTGTTATTGAAACATTATCTAAATTATTCCACCATTTAGGAAAAATTCAGACAAAAATTTCTCACCTAAAACTTTTATAGAAATTTACTATTTGAAATTTCTATAAATTCTATCATTGGATAATTAATATTTATTATCAAAATATTTTATTTTATATTATATTTTTTTTCTAAATTTAATCATGAAAGAAAAAGAAAAAAAATACTAAATAAAATAAAAAAATACCAAAGAAAAAAAATGACTCGGTTGGCTGCTAAATCGACTTGGCTGTTGGCATAAACGATGGCTGGAAGGTGCGGCTCGGGGATGCGGCTCAACTTGGCTCAACTGAAGGGCTGGTTAGAATGCGGGTCGATCAAACGGGTTAGCGCTCGGGTCGGATTGCCCTAATGGAAACACGTGCATCATGGGTTGATTTAAATGCCAAAACGACGTCGCTTTAGGGAGGCTATAAAAGCCTAAGTTTTAGCCTTCTGCTTCGGATCTCTCATTCCACTTCTCTTTCATCCCTTTCTTTTTTTCCCCTCTCTCTAGAAATCGGATGAACTTCAGTTGAACTTTAATCGATTTTTAGGGAATACCATCAGAATCTAGGTTGGGTCACCGGACAGTCGCTGGGAAATTCAACATTCATCGAAAACTTCACTGGATTCTGGGAATCATGTCGAAAAATTCAATCGGCGTCGAAAACCTCACCAAAAATTTTAACAAGCACTGAAAAATTTTGTCGGAATTTAGAAATTTTCTAGAAAAATTTTCCAAAAAAAATTCAAAATTTTTTTCTTTTTTTCTGCTTGCTGTGTTCTGTGTTTCTATGTTTTTATCTTCGTGTCTTTTCTTTTTGTGATCCAACCTATATTTATAGGCATTTGATCAGAAGAGTTTCTGATTAATCTCAAATTCTTTCTGTGATTGGGATTCAATATTTGAATCCAATTCAAACCCTACCAACCCTAGATTTCACAGCAAATTTTTTTCCTCTTTGTTTTGTCATTTTCTTCTAGAAATAAAAATAATAATTAAAGTAAAATTCAGAACACATAAAAATAAATAAATAAAATAAAATAAAAATAAAATAGGCCAATTTGCCCCATTTAGACCAAGCCCAATGGCTTAGGCTCAAAACCTGTTGGGCTATGCCCAATGGGTTTGGGCCTTTGAACTCGGACTAATTAGGGTATCTACAGAGATCACGTACCAGAGGTGTGGACAAAATGCAGAAACAATTCCACATATGGTTAAAATCTAGGAAAAGTTAAATTTTTGGTGGAATGAGGAAGGCAGTAGGAACCCATGCACTGGCTCTCTGAGGTAATCGAACATATTACAACCAAAAAATTGCAAATGTTCATGATTGGATTGTGAATAGTTTGGAATGAAAGGAACCATGATTGTTATGGAGAAAAGAGGAGAGAACCAGAAATTGCAGCTGTCTTTGTTAAGAAATACACGGAGGAATTTAACATGACATAGTAAAAACAAGCCAAAAATGATGAAATAGGAATAGGGCACTGGAAACATCCCGACAGAGGAACTATCAAGGTGAATTTTGATGGAGCTGAGAAGAAGGTAAAGAAAAAAGAGGTATTGGGGTGATCATTAGAGACAAGAAAGGCAAAATGTTGGGAGCCCACAATGATAGATTTGTTAGGGAGATAAACCACATTTAGAGTCTATGAGAGTACACCAAAGAGTCCATACATATATGTTAGACGCAACTTGAGCCCAAAAGCTTAGCTATTATGTTTTTGTGTCCTTCATGCATATATAGGATATCTCATTCAGATTTTCTAATAATATGAGATTCTTTTCTCACATATGAATCATATTCCAACAATTTTTTCCGTGCGAGTAAGTCTTATCAATACCTCATTTGAATCAAGAAACCTCACATCTTTAGTGCATTTTTTGGGCTAGGCCACAATATTCAACCTTGCCACCTAGGTTGTCTTAGTGCTCCCTCAAGTTTACACCCCAGGTTGACTCAACACATCACTTATTTGGATGTTTTGCTTCTACATATTATCATATACTTGCTGCATCCAAATCGAACCTTTTAAATACCAGCGTTCGAGCACATAGAGTTGATGGACATAACCAACCTCTGATCTGCCAATAATCTTGCCCCCAGCAATACCACTAGGACTCGAACTCATAATCTTGGCTCTGATACTACTTGTTAGGGAGATAAACCATACTTGGAACCCATGCAAGCATACCAGAGAGCCTATACATACATGTTAGACACCATTTGAGCCTAAAAGCTTAAGCTATTAGATTCTTGAGTCCTTCATGCATAAACAGGATATCTCATTCAGATTTTCTAATAATATGAAATTTTTTACTCACATGTGATCTATATCCCAACAAGATTGCCGTGGATGACTGACCTTTTCAGTGTAAGCTCTGGCTGTGGTTCGTGCTTTGGATTTCGCAAAGGAGATGGGGATAAATGAATTTGTGCTGGAAGGAGACGCAGTGACGATTATAAAGAAACTTCGATCCTTGAACCAGGGCATGTCACTTATAGGATTGATAGTTGAAGAGGCAAGACAGAATATGGCTGAACTGAAAGGATGCAAAGCACAACATACCAGAAGGTCTGGTAATGAAGCTGCTCACAGATTGGCAGTGTATGGACTTAGGATAGATGAGGGATTGTACTGGCTAGAGGACTATCCTGCTTTCATGCAAGACATTATTGAATCTGATGCAAACCTGAGTTATTAATAAATGAAAACAAAACTTGATTTCACAAAAGAAAAAATATTTATATAAAAAAGGATAGTATATATACACTTATATTACAACGATATCCAATATTTAAACTTCTTACTTCAGCCTCATCGTTACAATTGAAAATTTTACCTTAATAAAACCGGAAGAATGAACGAATCAAATCAATTTTTATGCTTGGGCTTAAAATCTGACAAATCAAATCAAAAGAATTAAAAAAAAAACTATAGAGTTACGCAGCCAATTATGGAATATGATATAATTTAGATGGTTTCAAATTACTGGTAACATTGAAATACTTCAAGGTGTGAATCCACTTGTCCTGATTCTTCAACAAATGCACAGCGATCGTGTCTGGCCACAGCTCATGCGTGCACCTTGTGGGCGGCTCAGGAAAATTGTACATAGACCATTTGGCATTGTATCTGTTTTTCGCCCGGTGCCCATCTCGCATCCAATCTCCAAAAACCTTATCTTCGGGGCCTTCCAAATTATTTCTAGGAATTTCCGATTCTCTAATCCATTCAGCAATATCCCAAGAAACCAAGTATCCCATGCCAGACATGTAATGAACAAAAGGGTCCATGCTGGGGCATGGAATAACGTAGCCGTAATACAAGTCTTCTCTAGGCAATGGCCTTAAAGAGTCCACCAAGTTTTCCAACCTCAAATATGTATCATCGTCTCCTTTCATCACGTAATGGTAAGGTGGGTAAGGCCTATCCGTGGAGTTAAATATCTCCGGTAAGCTCGAAAAGAAAGTGTAAGTCTTGCCCTTGTTCATGTTCTCTTTGCAGTTGAGGATGATAATATCATCATATCGCATTATCTCAAGTGCAACCAACACCTTCTGGTCTTCCTTTGTTAGGTTGCAAAAAACGAACTTGACATCAACTTGTGCGCCAGCGGGAGACTGCGTGCCATATATGAGACGAAGGAAATGGCGCCGTTGGTATTGATCAGGAAGTGTTAGGATTCCGATTAGAATTCGTATGTCATCGGATGAAGAAGAATTTGATGCAGCGGAAATTTCTGAAGATGCGTTGTGGGATTGAGAAGGGAGATTGGAAAGAGCACATCTACCAAACTTCAATAAGCTGTCGAATCTAATTTCATTGATGGAAGCTAATGCACAGAGGAACAAGATGAACGCGAGAGCCGAGAGAATGAATCGTTTTCCTTCTAATGATCTTGTTGAAGGCTTCATTGTTAATTTGATATGTTTGAGTTGTTGCCCTTTGTAGATATTTTATGAAAGAAGGGTGCGGAATTGAATGAGAAGCATTTTTTGAGTCAAAATATTGATATTATTAAATTCCAAAACTTCCCTGGATGCGACGCATCCACTCACTAGTCGTAAGTTGTAACTTTCGTGCTATTTGGACTACCACCTTGACTTTTCATCTTGCAAGGAACGTGATGGAGGAAAAAGCTTCAAGTATATTAAGGAGAAAGACATGAAAAGCATGAATATACCCTTGTGTCCTTGGTGTGATAAGGATTATTAAAAAACCGATAGGCAGAATGTTAGAAAAAGATATTGTGCAAAATAATGATTCTAATTCCAAAGTGAAAAGACAAAATTAACGATAAGGCTTGTAATTTAAAATAAAATTAAATATCTCACATTAATTCGTAATATTTAGATTGATGCTTTTCCAGAATCTTTTTAACATTCTCTATTAACATATAGGATCCATATATAAATGGAAACCAAATTGTAACAATTTGAAATAGCTAACTAATTAATATTCCAAAAATCGAATTATTTAAGGTTTAATTTGATTAGGGACATATAACTCCTTATTCTAAACAGATCATATGGGAAATATTTTCGTCATTTTCGGAAGTTAGGAAAAAAAATATACAAGTAGTAGAAATTTGAACAGCTGTGAAGAGAATTGAAGACTCAAAAAGGTTCAAATATGAATCTCTAAACAACCCACTAGAGACCTTGAAAGAAGACTATGTGAAAAACCGTGCTCAATTTCTCAAAATCTAGAGGAGTTTTTAGTCTATTCGCCAAATTTTCCTTGCCCAATCTTTAGGCTAATTAGGTGCAATTGTATAATCAAATTAGGAAATCAAATGCACAAAATATTAGCCGCGGGGAAGGTGGATTTAAGCCTAACGTTGGCTACACTTTTTCTAAGTTTGGGCCTGTATCTAGCCAAAATCGTTTGGTCAACTTTTCGTAAGTAGGTACATTTGCAATTGCAAGAACATGGCATTACTTGGACCCTTGTTTTGGTTCTACTCACCGACTCATCACATACTTGAATTTGAAGAAAATACCATTGACCCTGGAAACATGCTAATTAATCAGTAGGAAATCCCGCTGGGGAATTGATTTTTATAGTGATCCAAGAAATAGCTGCCCCTTTTATTGTTTATATTAGAACTCACAGAATTAGCTGAAGATTGATTTCCTCTATAACCAATCACAGGGCACTACACTTTATTTGCACTAAATGATCTAAACATCCACTTAGTTTTCTTATAAAAGGAGGAATATCTCATAACCTGCTGATCAAACGGGAACGTTTATATAAAACAAAAATAAATCCTACCAATCAATCTTCTTTTTCTAAAATAGCCAAATCTATGTTGATTTTCAAAGGTTAAATAGCTTTCTGATCAGTGCATATAAGTTGTGAAGTGACTGCTGGTTTAACTAGTTTTCCTATTTCATGTTATACGAACTCTTCAGATATGTATCCTTGTCCCACTTTTTTAAACACTTCAATACTTGTACCGGTACGACATATATTTTACTTTGAGTGTCAAAGTTAGAGTAAAAAAAACTATAAAAAAAAAAAAAATTCAAGCCAAATTTCAGGCTTCCTTCTGTGCCTTCTCTTTTTCAACCTTCCTATTGCTTTCTATGATTAGTATTCACTGTACTTTACAAATAGATTGAGATTAGAAATTAAACTATAACAGTTTAAGGGGTGCATTTAATTTACAATTTTTTTTTATTATAGTAGTGTAATTGTTCAATTATATTAAAAAATTTTGTAAGTTTCCACCATTTCTAAATGTGAATTTTATATAAAATTTTTATAAATTTTATATAATTTTAAATTATAATTGATTAATTATATTATAATGATTGTAAATTATATGTTCTTCGATTTAAGACAGTGATTTAATAAGAAACTTCAAACCCAAACTGAAATTGTCCCTAAATTTGAGAGACTAATGCATTGTTGAATTAAGAAGCTACAGATCCAGGAAATTCATTACAGAAATTAGGGAAAATAACACTGGCACACAACATTAACATTATGAAAATTCAGCAAGAAAAAGTGCTCTGGTTTTATCGTTATAAAATTCTTCAAAATCGAGTTGAATTTCCCTACCAATGTTTTGGTAAAAGCATTCATCAACTCATAAATTGATGTTATTTTTAAAAAATATTTTCAATCCAATAATCTGGGTGAATAATGGGATGGGGAAAAAATGTAGCAAAATTTAAAATATGGAATTCAAACTGCTAAATGAGATTAGACGGCTCTTCCTGGGCAAGGCTTGAGAGCAAAAGCAAGCCTCATCTTAGGGGATGCATTGTGGCCTTTGAATCAGGCTCCGCCAAAAAAGTTACGAGTGAATTGGGCCTCCATTGGCATAGAATTACAACTAATTTCCCCTTGTTAGAGAACCGTGCTTTTACCACTATAAAAGGATCCACGGTATGGGAACTTTCCATGGAGAAATTGTTTTCATAGGTGGAAAATTTGAGTCATTTCAGCAGCACCAGAACTGAATTGAGGGGATGACACAATGGATATAAGATGACTTCAGTGCCGTCCTTTATCAATCCTAAATACAGAAAATGTTAGTAATACAAGGCTTAACAAAATAAAAAAAATATGTATTTTGTAGATTAACTTAAGATCTTCCCGCAGCCTTCCCTTTTGCACTTGATGTTGAACAAAATGGAATTTTCAATGACAAACAAAAATGGCTTCAAGGCATGTTGTAATTGCCACTATCCTTAAAACTTATTTTGCTTTGACCAGTTATGATACATAAAAGAAGTGAATCGAAATACCTACAAGACTCGATGAAGCTTTTTTTAATCAACTTGTAATAGTAAATTCAAACCATTACAAAAGCCCTTTGATGAGAGACAAAAATATCTTATATTTAACTGCCTCAAATAATGCCAAATATATTAACCTTCTATATGAGAAACAATGGAGAAAAAAAAGAATGTTTTTTAGTTTTTAAGATACCACAAATGAACCCACAATATCTTTATTTATAAAAAATTAAATCTTATGATTATAACTCTTTGATTGTATTATTTCAATTAAAGATTACTTTCTTTAATAAAAAATCACCTTTCTTAATAATTAAAGATGAATTTGTTGCTTGTTCAAATGATCAAAATTTTCATTTCAAGAGAAATTATTTTTTAAATTTTTGAAAATTGCAAAACTTCAATTAAAGGAGTTGACTCCACCAACATCATAGTCGATTACCCATTTGTAATTTAAATTTCCAGAACGTTGCATGACATAAGACAATCGACTTCCCATAAATTCCAAAATGCTTTCAGCTTTAAGATAGTCAATTCCTTCTCCAAGCAGTCGAGACTATATTGGTCATTTTCCTTATAAAGAAGACTTTCCTTAGCCATAGCAATTGTCTCCAGGTTAAGCAATCGATTGGCTCAATTTTCAGCCATAATAGTCGACTGCCCTAAGGTTAGGAACCAACTACTCTTTTGTTATTTTAGCTCAAAATTGTACCGAAACTTTAGTACCTTTCTGGAATCAAGGCAGTTGATTGGTTTGACATTGACAGTCAACCGTCCCTCATGGCTAATACATGACAGTCAACTGCCCCTGCAAGTTTTCTTACTTTGATTCTTTAAGCTTAGAATTACCATACTTAATTATGGAGCTTTTACCTTAACGTTTTTGAGATAGCTTTGCATGATTTTGCTTTGATTAAGTCTTTTACTTAATCACATTATTTTAATATTTTGAATATATTTTTAATAGAAAACATATACTTAAAATATTAAGGTAAGACCTCGATGGTTGAGCGAAAGCAAGTAAAACAACAAGAAAAAAAGCAAAAAAAGCTGATAAACTAATTGGATGAGCCCTGGAAAGTCCGATGAAACATCACCTGAACTTAACCTACAGAGACTAAGATGCTTTTAATCTTTCTTTCTTATTGGTAAATTGATTTTACTGTTGCAAGGATATGGAACTCTTAAACATTTTGCTACTAACTAGCTATTTAGTTCATGCAAAAACTAAAACAGAATGCAGAAACCAAACTATAAATGCTGAATTGAATTAAATACCTAAGTAACTAAAAACAAAACAGAATGCAAAACTGTTATGCAGAATCCGAAATTAAAACTAATGCAAAAATTAAACCATAAAGTGGAAATACTAAAGAATGTAAAATTGAAAATTAAACAGAACCAGAACTAAAATAAACTATGCAGTAAACTGAAATTTAAACAGAAAAACAGAAACTAAAACAATGAAGTAACTTAACAACTGAAAATTTTACTTAAACTAACATGCTGTAAAAACTGAAACCTAAAACCCTAAACAAAAAATTACTAAAAACTAAAAACCAGAAATTTAAAGAAGAAAACTGATGTATGAAACATCATAATACTGAAACTAGAAAAATTATAAAATTGGAATTTAAATGCATAAACCGAAATAGAAAGAAATTTTCAAATCTAAACAACTTAAAGAAAACCCAAGACTAAGGACTGGGCTATCACGTCAAGTCCATGCTTTTTTTTCCCCCCTTCTAATTCAACCTATTTATAGATGAAGAAAATCTTTGAGGTTCAATTTCTTGAACTTTCGAAGAAATTGGACTTCTATCTTGAATCTAGGTTTGGAGAGAGTTTATCTCTTGAAAATTCTGCATTAAGACTTGTTCTTGGCTTTAAGAAGTTGCATGAGAACTAACTTTGTTCTTTGATGCATGCGGTGTTCTACCTATTTACTCAATTAACAAAGTTAATTCCCTTGATCGTCTAGTCAATACATTTCTGACTACTACGTCATCACAAGCAAGGGTCAACATCGTGACTCCTCACCAAAAGGAACAAGCTCGCCCCTCGCCAAGGGAGACTCACTCGACATCTTTATTAATATCTCATCAAAACATCATTTCAAAACTATACATTTAACCTCCAACTTGTTTAAAATCATTAAATAAAGTTCACACTTGTTTGAGATTATTAAATGTAACTTACAATCACTCGTGTAATCGCTCCTCGACTTTCAAACTCACCAACTGTTGACTGGTTAGTCATGTCATTACCCGTCATTTTATCTATAAGATAAAAAAGACACCTAAATAAGACTTAAGTACCTTTCTCCTCAAAACTTCTTTATTATTCACTGTTTAACTATTTTTTCATCAATCCAAACACTTTATTGACTTGAGCGTCAAACGTATTTTAGAAAACCAATTTCAATGCCCCATGATCGTGCTTTCTTGTTGCAGATTCAAGTTTCCCCTTACTTAGTTTCCAGACAGCTTGCATCCGTTTGAACACCCAAAAACATCATCAACAATTGGTGTCATTTGTGGGAACAAAAAACATGTCTCACCCCTATTCCTCTGAAATAGCCACACTAGTTATGAACGTAACCACCCAACTTGCAGCCATTTCTGATGCAGCACCGTGCTCTCAACTCCTCCATAAATCTTACTACCAACCTTCCTTTCATGGACCCTATGATATGAACCCATTTTCCCATTTTCCAGTAACCCAATGTCACTGAATGCATGGACCACACAACCGATGGATTATTACCAAAATTAAATGGGAGTTTTATCTCTAAACATGACCTTAACCCCCATTGGTCCACACTACTGCTACTGAACCCTCAAACCCAACTTCCTAACTATCCCCTCTATAAGTTCTGTCCTCACAGCCCATTAATGTCATTCATTGGCAAAACATTCCTTTTGCCACATCCACTGTGCAAGTTACACTACCAATTCCATGAATTCTCATATACCAAATGAACATGCAATAACCTCCCCTTGAGTTTTACTATGTATCAATGACACAGATTCAACTATTAAATACCTAGTAACCATCCAACAAAGGTTACTTCAACAATACCAATAAACCACTCAACAACCCCCACAATAAAGATCTTACCCAAGAGAAAGCTTCACTTTTTCCTTCCGAGAAACACCACAGATCTCCACCCAATTGGATGAAAGTTACCCCAAACTCATTTAAGATAATACCTACCCTAATGAACCAATAACACAAAACCAAACCCCCATTAATCTCAACCTAAAAAATGAGCTGGCAACGTAGGTAGTTGTCCTGTAGAAGGAACTGGCTGCATCAAGAATAAAAAGAACAAAGACCTACAATGATTAAAAGATGACCACAACCTTTTAACCAACCTCATTAGACAAGTTATATCCTTACCTCTCTCAAACTTATCAAATAAACCTATAAAGGGGTCACTGACCCATAAGACCACCTAGATCATTTCAAGACCTTTATGGACCTTTATAATACCTTAGATGCAGTTTAGTGCAGAGTTTTTCCTACAACTTTGCAAAGCAAAACCCATTATGGTTCTACTTGATGGTCTTATCAACCATTGACAACTTTGATACACTCAGTGGGCAGTTTATAGCCCACTTCATCAACAGCAAGGTTGCTGTACACTCCTCTGCGAGTTTATTAGCCATAAAGAAAAAACCTGATGAAACTTTATGATAATACCTGAAAAAGTTTAACACACCCATCCTAGAGATCAAAGACCTGAACATAGAATGGACCATTCAAGCATTCACTTCTGGGTTAAGACATGATTATCTTAGATACTACTTTAGTGAAAACAAACTTGAGCAACTATACCAGCTTTATGAGAGAGCCTAGAAATTTGCAAAAGTTAAGGTACTTCAAGTTATAGATAGGGTTGAAAGGTGCGATAAGTGCTTTGAACGTCTGTGAGGTGATAAGAGAGAGACAGAAACCCCTAGTCAGTGATTTTGTGATAACTGCCAATCTTGCAACAAATCCAAAAAAAAAAAATGGCAGTACAGCACCAGTCGAAGCACCTAGCCATAACCCAACCACTACCAAATCACAAACAGAACCCTAAATGCCATCACCCAATGACTCGCCTAGAGAACTAGCCAAAGACTCAACCAGGCGAGACCAATGGCTAGAATATCAGACAACCAACCTCTAATAAAGTGACACTGTAATTATCACTTAATTGGAGGCACTCCATTGATGAATGCAGAGTTTTTTAGAAGGATTGAAAGATTGGAAGGCCTAATCAATAGCCAGCCCTTTAATTTCACATTATCTCTAAATTTTTCAACCCTTAAATATCTTCTAGAAGCCTCAAATAACAATAGCAAAAGACTTTTAACTATAAATCCCATAGGTTTGGCTAGCATGTAGTGCATGCACATTCACCATGGTGTTATTGTAATGCTAATCTCCACCCTTCATATCTTTGACTTATCAAGTCCAAAATAAATTTATCAAATTACTGCTTAATGACCTTATTCTCATCTTTAAATTATTGATCTACACAAATCACAAAATACACAAGTCTAGGGGAATTTGCAAAAAATTACTAAAGAACAAGCTTAAATTTAGTCTAAAATAGTAAAATTCATCAATAAAACCTAGGATAATTCTATAAAATATAGAATTATCACACCCCCAAACTTAATCTTTTACTTGTCCCAAGCAAAATCGAATCGTTAATTCTACTTCTCATGTTCAATTGATAATGCATGCTTTAAGAATTAAATAATGACTATAGCTTAGCGTCAACATAAACATGTGCTAATCACAAAAGTCATCCTAGATTATGCATCAATTCAATTAAAGTGGCATTGTGTGTGCATTATTCTTCACATATCAATACATATCATTTAGTTATGAATATACAATCAAGGATTTAACAAAGTATTAGCAAAGAGCACATATATTTCATATGTTCACCTTTCACACCCCTCTTTACTAATGTAGATCATTATTAAATTAAGGATCCATAGGTCTTTATAAGCTTGCAATGTTAGGCTAAGGTAAAGGTAAGATAAAAGAACATTTTAGGTTTAAATACCCTTGTAGACACCCATCTATGTCCAAGGTCGATTTTCATCATTATTATTACTATTATTTATTATTATTATTAGTATTATTATTTGTTATTATTAATACTATAGTTAGTATGCTATTTTATATTATTATTATTATTATTATTATTACTTTTACTATTATTATTATTTTCTTTCTTTTTTTTTCTTAACTGTCGACTGAATGAGGAAACAGAAATCTGGATTGAATTCAATTCATTCAGTCAAAGGATCTTAATTCATACCCAAATCAAAAGCTTTTGATTTCACCCAGACAAACTAGCAAAAATCTAGCCAGGTATCATGCTCGAACAGAACCAACCCAAGCATGAATTTTAGGATTGGATTCTGTCTAATCCCTAAAATTTTAACTAAAGAGGCTTATAAATTGGACAAGAGACTACAGAACAAGACAGTTGATTATAAGGGGCTAATTTGGAAGAAAGAAAAACTTTTGGTAAAGATTTTGAGGTTTTAAGTTTTTATTGGGATTTTTAGGATCTAGGCTTCAGGAATTTTAGATTTGAATCTTTAGGTGTGATTTAAAGATTTTGGGTTTAGATTTGGGTTCCTAGAGTTAGGATCAAGGTTCTAAAGGGTTTTTGAAGGATTCTAGAAAAATCTGGCTTAGAATGAATTTTACGATGAATGTTTGAACTTTTAAGTGGTTTTTTCAACAAAGGTTAAAGTTTCCAACAAGATATGGTAAAATTTTCAGAAATCGATGGGTTTTCTCAGTTTTCGATAGAACATTCTTAAATTTTTCAAAAAGAGGCTAGAGCATTTAGAGGTTAGAAAGAGAGAGAGGATCAGGTTTCTAAAAAAAAAATTGAGAGTTTGGCTTATATAGGGTTCCAAAACGACACCATTTTGGAGAAATCGAACCTACAGGTAAACTCGTTGACCCACGTGTTAACCAGCACGCTGACCTGACTCGAATCGCAGGTTTTTCTTTTTCTATTTCTATTTTATTTTCTTTTTATATATTTTGATTTTGATTTTTAGTTTTTATTTATTTTACTAGTTTTATTATTTATTTATTTTTATTTAGTAGATTATTTATTAAATATTTTGCAAAAATAAAAAATTCCTTTTGAAAATGAAAAAAATAATGAAAATAACAATAAAAAAAGAATAAGAAAAAGTCTTTTTCAAATAAATTCATGAATTCTGCCAAACTATTGGAGAATTTTCATGAATTTAAATTTTATGAAATCCACCAAACTATTGAAAAATTTCATAAATAAATTTCAAAAATTTCAAAAATAATTTCTATCTTCTAAACTATTGGAAGATTGCTTTCTTGATTAAATCTTACCAAACTATTGAAAGATTTAACGAATTTTCTAAAGAAAATAAATTAAATTTTTATAAATATCTTTGCAATAAAATCTCACCAAACTATTGAGAGATTTACTTTAAAGTAAGTTCTACCAAACTATTAAAAGATTTGCTTTAAAGTAAGTTCTACCAAACTATTGGGAGTCTTTACTGATTTTTCTTGAAAAAAAAAAAAACCTTAACAAATCCAACAATGAAACCTTTTTAAAGTGGGACACTAGTCCCCATGAATACTCCTTAATTGAGAGAATTATTTTTAATTGCTACTAAACTATTGGGACAGTTTTAAGAATAATTTTCAATATTTAATATTTTGGCAAAACCATAAACATTTTTTAAGGCTTGAATAATTTGGAATTAAAATGGTACCATCTTTTAATGGTTGCTGTGAAAGTGCTATAACCTTCCTCACACGTAATCACACTTCTGGACCTAAAATATGATTTCGTAGATTAGATTTGATTAGGTGGCCAATTACACCTAAGCAAAAAAGATTTGTGGTGACTCCTCTAATCCATGTCTAGCAGAAAGTCCATGGATCTATACATTATGATAATTTGGTGACTCCACTGGGGATATTAAGAGTTAGTCTAGTAAATGATTTCTTATTATCCAAGCCTTGCCTAATAAATTTAGGATTATTTTTTTCTCTTTCCTATTTATTTTTTTTCATTGCTTATATTTATTAGTTATTCATTTATTTATATATCTGTCATTCATTTGCATATACATAACATAAAGCTCTCCACCTGAGCTCTACCTTTGGGAGAAAGTAAAATACCTATGCCCTCATGAGATCTCATGTTTCTACATAAGCCTGCGAAATACTCTCACTCAAATTGAACTTTTTCCGCTTGTAAGCTATGATGGGTGAGGATCAGGGCACCTATGATGGGTAAGGAATAATTTGGGAACCTTTTAAAATTTATCTAAACCACATGTAGTTAACTTCAAGAGCCCAACCATAGGTAGAACCACGCTTCCCCTTTATGTTAGAAAATCTTAAATAGGACCCATGATTGGATGTTTATTTGTAAGCTTATATATTATCATTTTGTATATTTTTTTACTAAGCTTGTATATTGATCTCTTTATTTATGCATTTTTTTACTAACCCTTTTCTTTTATCATGCATTCACATTATTAAAGAATATTTACCAAAAAATAATTTTTAACAAAGAAAATCTCAATTACATCTATAGAAAGTGTACCAAAGTCCTCTACTAGCCTAAAAAGAGTCCGAGGAGTTGAAGCTTGCAAACAAAAAGATAAAAAAGGAAGTCCAAACACTAGAATAAGAAAAGGATGGATAGAGGAGTTTGTGCATTGATCTTAATACAACAAGATCATTCACTAATCAAGAATTGGCTCAACTTTTGTAAGAAAATAGACTGCTACAAGCAAAATTACAAGAAAGGGCTCCTTGAAGTGCAAAAGCACATCCAGATGCTAAATGGAGTAGTAGTGAAAATTAAAGCACAAATGAAGGCCATGATAAAAAAATGTGAGAAAGTGAAGAAAGCATATGTGCAAAAACATAATAAGTTGAAGTCCTTGTTGGACCAAATCATTATGGCTATTTACAAAGCCAGGGACATGGTAGAAATGATTGAAAAGTGGAAAGCAAGGGTGCCACCAGTAGGACCACATGGTAAAAAATTGATAGATTTTCTTAATGAAGTGTAAAGCCAGTATCGACAAGTTATGGGTTTTTTTTCTCAGTAGTTTTAGACTTTTCATGGATGTAATAAAATGACTTTTAATTCAATAAAGACTTCATTGATAACAATTGTTATCTGATAAATTCTCCTTATTGCATTTATACATTTTGTTTTCGTTTTCATTTTCATATCTAATTTGAAGGTTCTATTAGCTTTATTTTAAATTTGCACATTGTAAAAATCAAGGTTCGAGGATAACTCAACACCAATATTATACCCGAGCTAGAGTCAGAAAGATGGAGCAAGATAATACGAACCACTTCGAAAGGTTGGAAAAGGCTTAAGAGATAATGGAGGGGAAGTTAAGTAAGATCCTTAAAACTTTAAAAAAGATGAACAAAGAAAAAGAGGTAGAAAAAGATACCTTACCTAAAGATACTGAATCACTATACCCTCCAGGCTTTCATCCACACCAGACCCAGACTGCTCCAAATATTCAGCCACAGCAGACCACACTCTTGAATTACAAAATGCCTTATGCACCTGATTAAGAAAATATTCAGAGTTATACCAATCTTATATTCACTAAAAAGGAAAATGAGCCCATCCAAATTTTCAAAATAGATGAAACGAAAGAAAAAGTGAAGTTGCAAATTGTTGCACCCTTAAAACACTGTAAGATTGATCATGCTATGAGTATAATCGAGGAAAGATTACTAGCTATAAAAGGCATTAATTTCTATGGATCCATAGATGCTATCAACCTTTGTTTGGTACCAGATGTTATAATTTCTTTAAAATTCAAAGTACCAAAATTTAAAAAGTATGATGGTACTAAATGCCCTATTACACATATCACAATATATTATTGTAAGATGACAGCACATGCCAGTAATGAAAAATTGCTTATGCATATATTTTAGGATAGTTTGACTGAGTTTGCTGTAAAATGGTACGTTTAGTTAGATAAGACTAACATAAAATCATGAAAGGATTTGACTCAATCATTCATCAACCAATATCATCACATCATAGATATGGCTTCTGATTGCCTTTCATTGCAAGAAATAAAAAAGAAAGCATCTGAATCTTTCAAGGAGTATGCCCAAAAGTGGTAGGATGTTGCTACTCAGGTACAACCTCTATTAATAGAGAAAAAAACAATAGTGTTATTAGTAAGTACTTTAAAGTTACCGTATTATGAGATGATGATAAGAAACTCGATTAAGAATTTTACTAATATGGTGATTTCAAGAGAGATCATTGAAAGTGATAAATTAAAAAAAATAGAATCCTCTGCTACTAAAATGATGTCTAAAAAAAAGTGAGACTCAAGCTATGAATTTCAACAGATAGTAATTCAAAAATTACCCTCAACCAATCTATCCTATATATCATCTTATTGTGAGTCATGTTTCTGTTGTAGTCTACTAATCAACTATACGACCTTTTTATCCATCCATACCAAGGCCTTCTATTTGTCCAATTACCCTAACAAATGGTGTGTGGGAATCATGAAACTTGAAAAAATCTACATTTGAACCTATTCTATGAGCTACATAGATTTGTATCAAAAACTTTACAAAAACCACCTAATTGCTCCTATTCTCGTAAAATAACTTGAACCTTCCTATCCCAAATGGTATGATTCCACTATTTACTATGACTATCATTATGGGACGGCTGACCATTCCACCAAAAATTATATCCTTTTGAAACATAGGGTACAGAGTTTAATTAAAGAAGGGTTGATAAACTTTAACACCAAAAACATGGCATTTAATGTCAGTAGTAGCTTATTGCCCAGTTATCCAAAGGCATAATTTTGGAAGGCTAATTAGAAATGTTTATCCTCTTAAAATTTCTTGATAATATAGATGTCTCTTATGTACTTGAATTTTATCTTATTTTTCATCATTTTAATAAAGTGACATATTTGATGCATTTTTATGATATTCCTCTTTTGTGTGAATCTCCATTATTTACTATTACTTTCTCATACCTTTTTTTCCATATCCATTCCTTGATTCCAAATAATGAATGTTCCAACAGTCGTAATGATAATTCAAGATTTGATTTCAAAAATATCATTCATGATGATTAGATTCATAGATAGAGATTATTGGGACTGCTGAATAAAAAAAAGATAAATCTAGAGAAGAATTTCAAAAGTAATACAACACATAATCTTTGAAATTGTTCACAAGTCGGCTGTTAGTCCATGAATGTTCTTCATTGAGGGTATTCATGTTTGAAATAAGAAATGACCATATTTCTTTTATCCTTTCCAAAAAAAGGTAAAATTATTTTTTGCTACCCTATTTGAGCCTGCTGAAAATATTTTTCAAAAAACCTTAACCAAGATCACCCCCACACTGTGGAGCAAAAGTTGAGAAATTTGTTTACTCTTAGTAATTTCAGGGGCAAAGCCCTTTTATCCTCAAGTTTTTTGAAAAATGATGGGCAAAAAAGAAAATAAAAAAACAAAGAAAAAATGAAAGATTTATGGGGTAAAATGCCAATATACTCCATATGAAAAAAAGATCATTGGTTTGATAACCTTCTAAATACAATTTAAGTCTATTTTATTCATTTCTTTTATAACCTTTTATCCTAGACTATATTATGTCCCGTAAAAGTTCATTTTAATCAAATGTGAATATTCAATTTAAAAAATCACGAAGTGAATTAGGGTGGATTTGTCATTGGATTGTTTGAAGCTGATGGATAAAAGAAAAGAGAAATGAAAAGAAAAGATGAAAAAAATATATGAAAAAAAATAAAAATAAAAAATAAAAAAAATAAAAAAAATAAAAAAAAAGAAACAAAAAAGAGAAAAAAAGTAAAAAAAAAAGAAAAAAAAAAGACTTAAACTGAAAACCTGAAAGGACAGTTTAATTAAAGATAGAAACTCAAAAAAAAAAAAAAAAATCAAGTGAAGGTCCTAAGAATAAGGATAATTGGCTCAAAGATTGAAGATATTAATGGAATGTTTTTTTTAAAGATGATTATGAGTTTAAGTTCAAAATTATTTGAACAATCATTATTTTAAATGCTAATATCCTATTTGATTGATCACAGCATTTTGCCTTTGTTCACCCTTGAGTTGTTCTTGACCATACCTTTTATTCTTTCAATAATAAAACCCATTTTTCTTATCCTTCATCAAATGAACATTTACTAAATGGACCAAGAAAATGTATCTTGTCTGTCACTAATTTGAATGATGGCAAATAAATGAATGACATTTTTCATAAACAGTTTTCCATTCTTTTGAAAGAAATCCAAGATGAGATAAATGAAAAAAGCATGAGAAAATGATTTACAGAGGGGCAAATAAAGTGACTTAGTGATGAATTCAATAATAGACTGGTTGACATAACCTACGACTTATGACTAGATGAGAAGAATGGCATGGATTGGTTGACAGAATTTGTTTTGAGATGTTGAAAAGCTAAGAAAAAATACATAAGATGGTGGAATCTTGAGAACCTTGTTACCACAATTGAAACTTCATGGCATGATTTAGTAACATTTGCATTACACACATTGTGTTTACATTTGATCCTAGATAGGATATGCATTTGCATTGTTTCATCATCATTACTCATTTTTTATCTTGGCTCAGTCTAAATCATTTTTTTGACTTGTGATTTCGTCCCAATCATTCATCTTCAACCTTAACTCAATCTTAATCACTTTATATTTTAGATTAGCGATTTCATGTCGGTCATTCGATCTTGGTTCAGTCCAAATCATTTTCCTACCTCATAATTTCATCATGATCATTCAACTTCGACCTTGACTCAATCCTAGTTGCTTTATCTTTTAGACTTGGGGTTTCATCCCGATCATTCATTTTTGACCTCAACTCGATCTTGGTCACTTTTAGACTTGTGATTTCATCATAGTCATTCGATCTTAGCTTATTTCAGTTCATTTTATTTTTTTAACTTGCGGCTTAGTCTTAATCACTTGTTTTGATCTAAGCTCGGTCCAAATCATTTTATTTTTCTGACTTGTAGCTCAGTCTTTTTTTTTTTTTTTTGCTTATTAACTAAACTTTTAGAACAAAGTAAGTGTCTAGGTTATTGCATCATCCCTGTCTAATAGAGCTATGTAAAAAGGGGCAGTTGTAGACACCTATCTGTGTGAAGGGTCGATTTTCATCATTATTATTACAATTATTTTATTATTATTATTAGTATTATTATCTGTTATTATGAATACTATAATATAATATTCTATTTTATATTATTATTATTATTATTATTATTATAGTATAGCTTATTATTATAGTATAGCTTATTATTATAGTATAGTATTATGTGTTATTATATTGTTATTATTATTATTATTATTATTATTTTATTTTCTTTCTTTTTTTTTTCTTAACTACCGATTGAATGAGGAAATGGAAATTTGGATTGCATTGAATTCATTCAGTCAAAGGATCTTAATTCAGTACCCAAATCGAAAGCTTTTAATTTCACCTGACAAACCAGTAAAAATTTAGCTAGGAATCATGCTCGGACAGAACTAACCTAGGCTTGAATCCTAAGATTGGATTTTGTCTGATTCCTAAAATTTTTACTAAAAAGGCTTGTAAATTGGATAAGAGACTACAGAACAAAATAATTGATTATAGGGGGTTAATTTGGAAAGAAGAAAAGCTTTTGGTAAAGATTTTGGGGTTTTAAGTTTCTATTGGGATTTTTAGGATATAGGTTTCGAGAATTTTGGATTTGAATTTCTGGGCGTGATTTAAAGATTTTGGGTTTATATTTGGGTTCTTAAGGTTTGTACCAAGGTTCTAAAGGGTTTTTGAAAGATTCTAGAAACATTTTGAAAATTTTTAGGATTTTTTGAAAAAATCTAGGTTGGAATGAATTTTTCGATGAATGTTTGAATTTTTTGATGTTTTTTTTGGTGAAGGTTGAAGTTTCCAATAAGATTCTGATAAAATTTTCAAAAACCAGTGGGTTTTCCCAATTTTCGATAAAACATTCTTGGGTTTTCTAAAGAGAGGTCAAAGTGTTTAGAGGCTAGAGAAAAAGGAGGGATCGGGTTTTTAAAGACAAATTGAGAGTTTGGCTTATATAGGGTTCCAAAATGACACTGTTTTGGAAAACTCGAACTTGAGGGTAAACCTGTTGACCTGTGCGCTGACCCAACCTAAATCGTAGGTTTTTTTTTATTTATATTTTATTTTCATTTTATATATTTTGGTTTTTATTTTGATTTTCAGTTTTTATTTATTTTATTAGTTTTGTTATTTATTTATTTTTATTAAGTAATTTATTATTTATGAAATATTTCACAAAAATATAAAAAATATTTTTGAAAAAAATTATAAAAATAACAATAATAAAGAGAATAATAAAAAGTCTTTTTCAAATAAATTTATTAATTCTGCTAAACTATTGAAGAATTTTCATTGATTTAAAAGTTATGAAATCCGCCAAACTATTGAAAAATTTCATAAATAAATTTCAAAAAATGAAAAAAAATAATTTCTATCTTCTAAACTATTGGAGGATTGCTTTCTTGATTAAATCTTAACAAATTATTAGGAGATTTAACGAATATTCTAAAAAAAAATAAATCAAATTTTTATAAATATCTTTGTAATAAAATCTTACCAAACCGTTGTGAGATTTGCTTCAAAGTAAGTCCTACCAAACTATTGGAAGACTTTACTGATTTTTCCTGAATAGAAGAAACACCTTAACAAATCCGACGATAGAGCCTCTTCATGGTGGGACATTAGTCCCCTTGAATACTTCTGAGGTGAGAGAATTATCTTAAATTATTGCTAAACTATTGGGACAATTTTAAGAATAATTTTTAATATTTAATATTTTGGTAAAAGCATGAACATTTTTTAAGACTTGGATAATTTGGAATCAAACTGGTACCATCTTTTGATGGGCACTGCGAGAGTGCTATAACTTCATCATCTGTAATCGCACTCTCAAATCTAAAATCTGATTTCGTAGATCAAATTCAATAAAGTGGTCAATTACACCTAAGTAAAAAAGATTAGTGGTGACTCCTCTAATTCATGTCTAGTGGTAAGTCTATGGATCTATATGTTATGATAACCCTAATCATGCATCACTCACTTAAGACTATTTTGATTTTGCAATAAGTGAGAGTATTTTCAAACTTTACATCTTTTCTCCAAACTTGAATTTTATCTCTTTCTTTATTTTCCACATTTATTTTTTTCTCATTTTTTTATTTCATTTTTTCATTTTCATTTTTTTAATGAAATGAACTTATCCCTACATATATAACATGGCTATCAAATTGACATAAATGATACATATGCACATAAGGTAGGGATAAGAATATGGAAAATAGGACAAGGGTTATGGCTAACATGTGGATATATCAATAAAGGATCATAAATCTCAAATAGGGAAACTAGGGATATATACATTAGGGTTCGCTTGAAAGACTTAATTAGTCCAAGAATGGCCTAAACCCTTTCCCTAATTCAATGATGCCTAATATCTCACCTCGAGAGGTGATTAGATGAATTCTAGAATACAAGCGCTACTTTAAGAATGAATGCAATCTTATGATCATGCAAACATTTTCTAAATATCATGCAAATCAATGATCAATGTAGATAATGAATTTTGTTCAAAATATTTTTCAACATGATTGATCCAGAGCTCATTCTTTAACAGAGGCCAACGTCATTTAAAATGACTATTTAAGACCCATAATGACCTCATGAATTTGCCTATTCAAAAATCCAAAGTTAACTCGGGTCAAAGTTGATCAAACAAAGTCAAATTATGTAAAACTTAGTCAAAATAAATAGAGCTAGGGTCAATTGTGAAATTTAAAAATCTCATTGAAATCAATGTGTCTTTAAATTGAATTTGGGGTTTTTCAAAACACTAGAATTTTCATTATGCCTTGAAAATAGTCAAATTACCAAAATACCTTTATAAGAGGTATTTTCATAATCTGACCTTCTTGAGCTCGAATTTTTGTGAAACTTTTCATATCTTAATTATATAATATCTCATTATTTTTGATGCATTTGAAATTATAGTAGTACCCTTAAGAGTATGAAATTACCAAAATACTCTTATAGAGGTATTTTCATAATTTGACCTTTTTGAGTTTGTAATTTTGTGAAACTTTTCAGATCTTAATCTTATATTATTTCATGATTTTTGGTATTTTAAAACCCCAAAACGACCTTAGGAACGTTGATTTCTAAAAATGATCATAAATACTAAAACTTTGTATTATGGGGCAAAATGATCTTTTTTCTGGGTTTAAGGGGAATAAAAACTCAACCTTTGCGGTCTTTAATATAAGCCGTTTGATGCATCTTGACTTTTGATCCAAGGAAAAAAAATGGCTCCTTGGAAAAGATAGAGAAAATAAATTTTGGCCCTTAGATGAGTTTTCATCTAGGGGCCTTCATTGAAAAAGATTGAGATCTTTTTCTTCTTCTTACATGCTATAGCCGAATAAAAAGATGAGTGTCATGACGATTTTGGGACCACTAAATGTAAGAAATTTTAAAAATTAAGGAAAAAATAGAGATGAGTAGTCACCAATCTTTTTTAGGGTGTAATTGGTCACCCAAAGGTTTATCTTTTTAATAAAACTATAAAAGTGGATTTAAAGTTTATCAAAACGATAAATTTTGATCTACAAAAAATCAAGTTAGGCTCGGGAGTCGATTACGTGTGAGGAATGATTAGGACCCCCACAACGCCTATAAATTGGTACCATTTAATCATACATTATTTTTGGTGGATAAAATAGTTTTAAGTTAAAATTTAATAATAATCCCCTTTATGTAAAAATAAATTTTTGTTGAAACTTTTTATTTAGGAATATTGAAAAAATTTTTAAGTGAAAGAATTATCTTAAAATTCTCCAACATCTAGGTAGAATTTTAAATAACTATTTTCATTTAAGATTTAACACAATAGTCCTTAAAATAAAAATAACATTCTTTGTAAAAGATAATTATTAGTCACTCTCCAACATCTAAACAGAGTACCAAGAATTATTTCTTTCGAAATGTTATTTTTGTTTAAAAATATATCCCTTTTTGTTTCGTGAAAACATTTTATATGAAAAAATAAATAATGGTATTATTAGGTAACAAATAAAGATCAAATATAGAGAAATGTGAAATGAGTGTCAACAATAATACAATGATGCATATATATGCCAATGGATATTATGCAAGATGATGAAACACAATAAATGGATTCTTAATATAGTGAGACCACATTAACTCTCCAACATCTAGGTAAAGTTTAGGTGTGACAATTTATATTTAAGACTCCATTTTATTATTATACTTTTGTTATTAATCAATTATTAACCCTATTGTTAAAGCGAATTAAGGAACTGTTTGAAAAACTTAATGGAATAAAGTTTTTTAAATACCCTATCATCTAGGCGGTATTCGAGAACAAATTACTTCACTTGAGATTTTTACAAGTATCATTAGAGTTTTGAAATAGTTTTGAGTAAAGGTTTAAGTTGAGGTTTTAAAGTTTGAATAATTTTTTAGTGACAATTAGGGATTGCATGCCAAAATCGGGCTTTTAGAGTTTTGGATTTTAAGGCTTTGAATTTCAAGATTTGGGATTTTTGATCTTAAGGCTAATGTTTCGAGTTTCAGAGTTTGGGGTTTAGGACTTTCGTTTAAGAGTTTAGAGGGTTTAGGGTTTCGATTTTGAAGTTTGAGGTTTGGGATTTCAATTTTAGGATTTGGAGATTTAGGGTTTCGATTTTAAGGTTTGTAGGGTTAAGGGTTTAGTTTTAGGGTTTAGAAGGTTTGGGGCAATAATATTTCTTTACAAAACACAAACATTTTTGAAAATCCCCAACATCTAGGCGGACTTTTTGGAGTAAGTTCGATTGTTATGATTTTTGAAAATTTATTAAAATATTCTCTCTTTTTTTTATGAAAATTTATTATTAAAATATCAATTTATTATTATTATTATTAAATTTTTTTTATATAATTCTCCAACATCTAGGCGAAATTATATTTTTTTTATTCCCTCTGACATCTAGGTAGGAAAAATAAAAAATTTATTATTCTATTTTTATTATTCTTTTTAATTTTTATTATTACTTTTTTATTGTTTTGATTTTTACTATTATTAAAAACAATCAAACATTTATTTTAACAAATTTAAAAATTTATCATCCATAAATATTAATAATAAAGCTTAAAATAATAAAAATAAATAACATATAAAAAAAATTAGAAAAAAAATGAAAAAAAATTCCTGAATCGGATTGGTCAACACTGGTTCGATCAGTTCGAGTGGTTCAACTGTTCGGTCCAGTTAAATTGGATGAGGGGTGGTTCAGTTGAACCGATTCTGGGTTGGCTGAAAGATGGGTCACCAGGTTGGGTCGCATGGATCCTGGGTCAGATCCGAGTTCACGCGCGAATCCCCCCTTAGTCCAAAATGACATCGTTTTGGGCTTTATCTTTCTCTATATAAGCTCAAAAAAAAAAATTTTACTCATTTCTTTTTATGCTTTCGAAAAAAAAAAACCTTTCAAAGCTTTAGGGAGAGCTCCAATGGTCTGCTGGTGTCCAACCTCTGGCAGCCATGTCGGCCATCGTTTGGGGTCGCCATTGGAGGTCGTCGGTGATTGGAAAATGGCAAAAAGACTTTAAAAAGCTCTCTTCAACGCAATCTTTCTAGATCCGATGTCCGTTTTGCTAGAAACAGCCCCAATTGACATAGATCAGAGCTTAAATTTTTTGTCTTCTTTTTTTTTTCTTTTTTTTTTTACTTGTAAAACTAAAACTGATGACTTTTTTTTTCAAGTAGCTTCTTTGGCGTTTATGGTTCCTCACCTATAACGGGGACTATTTTTTTTTTATTTGTGTTTTGGGTATGGGTTTTTGGGGTATACTGTGAGCGTGAGGTGGGTTTCTGGGTGAAGGAGAATTGTGGTTTCTGGGTTTGGGTGCTTTGTGTTTTGTGTCTGTCCGATAGCTCCATTGGGTGTGTTTGAGTTTAGCATTTAAAGGGACTGGGTGTTTGGGAAACAAGAAGTGATGATGGAGCTACAGTTGTCTAGTGAGGGGACTGGATAAAGGGTGGCATGATGGCTAAAACAAGGGGCGTGGGTGGCCAATGGTGTCGTGCACGGCACCCATTGGCACCAGCCTTTACCTTTTTGTTTCTTTTTTCGTTTGGATTTTTTTGTTTGTCTCTTCTCTTTTTTAAAAGTTTTTAATTAATTAATTTTTAATTTTAATTAAACCAATATTATTAGTATTATTATTATTAAACAAGAATTGAAAATGGTAGACCCAGACAAAATTTGGTGTCTAAAAGGAGGAAGAAAAGGCTAAAAAAAAAAAAAAAAGAAAAAAGGTAAGCAAAAATAAAAAAAAAGGAAAAAAGAGAAGTGAAAAAGGTGAACAGCCCATGTAAAAAAAAAAGGTGAATGGTGGTTTTTTTTATGCTTTTTTTACTCTATTTTTTAACAGCTAGGATCTTCTTTACAATGTGTTTTTATGTGTTTCTCTGAGTGCTTATGCTTGGTGTTGGTTGATAAGGTTTGGTACTTGCTTTGTTTTTGCTTCCTTTTTTTGGTTAAAATTTCATCATTTACTTGGATTACCGAATAGCTTCTACCTCTTGCCTTGGTAGTAGCTGTTCGACCTTTCCTATTCTGTTTTATTGTTTTTAGTTGGAGCACTTTTTTTAGTTTCATTTTTTGGTTCAGCTGAATGCTCTTGCCTCCTCTAATGGGATGCAGCAACCAGCCTGACCCTATAAAAGCTTCCACAATCCTTGTTCTTTCACCTATCATGATCAGCCTCTAGTTAGTAAAAGTTGGCAAATAAAGACAGGATTTGAAAAATAGCTACAACCAAACCGTGCTACCTAGTTCCATAGCTAGTCACAACCATTAGGTTTTGACAAGCTGTTTTCTTTGTTGCTTAAATAAGTTCTAACACCTTTTTTACTTCTCTTTCTTGCATGAAAATTGAGTGTATCGATAGTGTGGAAAGGGGTCGAGATCAAATGCCTTTGAAGAACCATTATGCTACCTTTGGAAGTATAGAAATGTGATAGCCGAAAGTTTGAAACGGGTGGCTTTCAATTTTGGTTTGTTGGAGCTTCATAAGGCATCAATGGTAGGCTTATATCTCCTTTCTATTCAATGTGAAAAGGGGTCCATTTTTTTTTCGTGATTTGTTGCCTTCAAGGGCTGCCATATACAAGTTTAAGTTTTGTTTTGTTTTCTATTGGTTTTGTTCTTCTGCATATGGCTTTGTTTGGCTCACTATTGTAAGCTAACTATGCCAAGAATGAAGAAGTAAAAATGTGGGGCCTATTGTTTCTATTCACTCATGTTTACCTTGATTTGTAATTGCCTTTTATGTGTGCTAGATTGTTTTGTGTTGCCTTTCATAAAGCCAAACGTGTGGGCCATGGATGAACATATTAAAATTCATTTTCTTAATCTTGGCATGAATAGTGAAAGAACCAAAATACTAGTGTAGAAAATACTTTGAATTAGAACATCGGGGTAAATAAAAAAATAATAAACAAATGAAATTTATATTCAATAAAATTTATTCCCATGCAATTTATTTGTGATTATTTAAATTTGATTGCAAGCTTGATTTATGTATTGTTGATTTCTTGTTTATTTAGATTCTCATGGTCTTAATTTAACTTCTCGTACTTAAATATATGATTAACATGTTTTACTTATATTAATAAATATAGCTATGATGATAATATTAATTTTATGAAAAATGAGAAATATATGATTGCAATATATAAGAATATAAAATTCATTCATTCGGAGCTATAAAATAAACTTGCTCTAAAAGTCTGTCTAGATGTTAGAGACTTTTAGAAAGGTTCATGAGTTCTTAAAATTTAAATTCAAATTTGGTTAAATTGTCTAATCCGTTTAAAATCCATAAGGATTTATATGAAAATTCTTATGAAGTAATCTGCTCTTGAATGTCGCCTAGACGTTGGGGTTTCATGAGATTTTATTACATTAAGGACTTTCACGTATTTTTATGGCCCTAAAAAGGAAAGATATAAAAAAAAAAAGAAAAGAAAAAGAATTTTTTAGTTCCATTAAAATCTTAATTTTAGATAATTGATTGTCATTTTTGCATATGTTTCGTTTATTAATGTACTTATTTACAATGCACATTTATATGTACGCTTTAATCATGATTGTCATATATCAATTATATTATATTTCATCTTTTTTACATGAAAGATGGGGTTTTAAATATAAAATTCACACCCAAAACTCTACCTGGATGTTGGAGAGCTCCGATGATTTCTTTATATTTGAAAACTCTATGCTTATATTGATATTCAATTATCATATTTTGTTTATTAATATCTTCATTTATAATGCACATATGTATGTTTGGCTTTGGTTATGGATGTCAAATGTTAATTATATTATATATTTTTTTTACTACATAAAAGGTTTTTCTTAAAATTTTTTAGTTTTGAATAAATAAAATTAAAATAGCATTTTAAACAAATATAATTGTTGATACTCTGCCTGGATGTTGGAGAGTTATCAATAATTATCATCTACAAAGAATATTATTTTATTATTTTAAAAAAAAATATTGTGATAAATCTTAAATGGAAAAATTATCTTTGAATTGCACTTTTATGTCAGGGACTTTGAAGGTATTTTTTTAATTTAAATATTTTCATAATATTTCTATGTAACATTTTTTAGAATTGATTTTTTTTCAAATAAACAAAAGGGAATTATAATTAAACTTCATATAGAAAATAATTTTTGTCCAAAATTATAAATAGCGCATAATTAATTGGTTTCAATTTAGTGAGCATTATGAGTGTGCTAATCCTTCTCTATACATAACCGACTCTCGAATCTAATTTTGCTTTTGTATACCAAAACTATATTTTTAGTAAAGCTTTAAACCCTTTTTATAGTTTGATTAACAAGATGAATTTTTGGGTGGTCAATCACACCCTAAAAAAGATTGATAATAACTTTCATGTTTTTCATGATATATAAATTCATACGTCTAGCGATTGAATCTCCAGACTGATATGTTACGGTAACTTGATGACTCCGTTAGGGATCTTTTGAGAGTCAAACTAAAATTTTAATTATGCACTATTAATAATTATTGAATTTAATTGGATTTATTTGTATTTAATTTAACTCCCTTTATTTTAATTTTTCAAAATATATATATATATATACATAAGTTGTAACCAAATGTATCTCTCTTTCAAATCGAAGATGTTAAAGAGAATTCGTCCTCTGTCCACATGTACATTAACCGCCTGCTGTTCCACATGAATCAGTATGCACAAATTTTATTCTGTTTCTACCCCATAATTGTTTTATAAATCTTTCTGTCACATTGTGAATTTTGGATTCTTGGATGAAAATAATGATGGGTTTCTCCTTTTCCATGAGTTTCCTAAATGCCCTCCTTTTTTCCTTCCTTCCCAATCCTTTAATATTAATAGAAATAATTTTCATTTTGATATACGTTTGCTCCCTATTCACATCTTATTAACTACTAGAGAAGAGATTAGTGATTACCTTTCCATTCTTCATCTATCGCTTCAATCTCCATCAATCTTTCTATTACCTCTTCTTCTTCCCTTCGAGCCGAGAGTCCCAGTAACTTGCCCACCTCCAACATTTTTTCAACTTCTCGTTTGAGTATCCTATTCCTATTTTTGATGTCTTCGTCAGTTACGAGCTTCTCCTTCAAAAATTTTGTCTCCCTTTCCTGTCTTTTTTGTTACACTATTCCTCAAGCTCTTTTTCTTTTTGCTCTTCCCTTCCCCTATTTTTTCACGAACTGTCGCCATCTTCCCTAAGCCGACTATTTTATTTTCTCTTCAGCTCTTTACATTGAGACGCCCTTTTGACTTTGCAAAGCATTTCCCTCTCCTTCTGACAGCTAGCTATTATCTTCTTTATGAGTGGGCCCATAATTTCAGGCCCATATTTGGTTATTTTCTCCCTAAATGTGATGGCCTATATCTCTTCTACAACTTTTGTGTGGGCTTGACCCAATTTCCAACTCATTGCACACTACATCGTGGTTCTCACCTTTGGCCAATATGTCTTCGTACCTTGCTATTATTCTATCTATATTTTCCAATGAATTTCTATCTTCTAAAATTAACTCCATCTCTACATATGCGTCTTGTGACTGGACCCCATTTGAATTTGGTGGCATACTACAATTTTTTCCAACTGTATTATTTCTTCCCAAAGAGTCGCAATGTTCTTGTATGTTACTATTCCCCAGATACGACTGTTCGACTTCCCCGCTCTTTTTTACGCCATTGTTACAGCTTTATGCTCCTTTCTCCTTTCTCAACGAGCTTGAGCTTGACGCCGATGGTGAAGCTGAAACATTCTTTTGAACTTGCTTGACCCCTGTATTCCAAAGGAAACCTGAACTATCTTCCGTGGCAATTCTGATGTGATAACAATTCCCATTAATCTTAACGGGAATAGAACATGAAATTTGTGCGTCTTTCTAATGAGAGATAATACTCTCGCTACATCCATGCACCTTTTTCTCATTGTGCTATCATCAGTAGTAATAAAAATGCCCCATTCATTCCCTATTCTTTTGAACAATTCGTAACAGCATGCATGCAGTGGAATGTTTTCTATTCTGAACCATACAAAACTATCATTAGGTATTTGTTACTGTAAAATGCATTACCCCTTGACTGAAAATTTGTTGCTGCAGAAACTGTATTACTTGTGGATTTTTCACCTCCGCTACTGCACATTTTTCAAGCCATTCCATCTTAAGCTTATCCTTTTCTAGCTCTATTTCCATTGACATCTATGTGCTTTCCTCCACTTCGGAATTGCCCTCTATGTAGTCAGATTCCTTTCTTACTTTCTCCCCTTTGGTGCTTACTGACACCCAGTTTCTTTGATAGTGACCTCTGACTACTTCTGCATATGTAGGCTTGCTTTTCCCGATACTAAACTGGTGCGTTGTATAACCTCTCTTTCTGATCAACCTGCTATTTGTTTGTATGACCCTTTTACTTTTAGTCTCCCTATCGTATCTTGCCAAGTTTACTGTCAGTCTCCATCCGTTCCAAACAGGCCCATCTAGTGCTATGATCACTACCAACACTTCTTTCATGTCTTTAAATTTGAAGAAACCAAACTTACTATCTCTTGCCTTTTTTCTTGTTCAAGGGGATATAGAAATCCACGACTCTTCCGTACTGCATCATGATATCCTTCAAGTCTCCGTCTCTGGCTCTCGGACGAATATTATTCAGAAAGATTATTGCAGACACTTCATTTTATTTAGGGATTTTTTGAAATTTATTGGGCTTTGAATTTTGATTTTAATTGTACAATTGAATCTTAATTAAAAAAGTGAATTTTAGGCCTAAAAATTAAGCTCTAAATTTTATTTATATTTTAATTTTTTAGTTTAATTTTTGGTTTTCTTTAATCAAAAGAATCAAAGTCAATTAGTAAAAAAATCATAAAAGATGTAAAAAAATATATAAGAAAAAAATTTGTGGGATTTTACATGAAAAATCTTAGATTCAATTCAATTCTTGGATTCTATCTTAGATTTTAACTTTAATAGTTGAATAATTTTGGAAAGACTTGGGGTTAATCTATTGAAAAAGAGAAGATTACATTGAGAATAAATTTGGAGAGAAATTTTAGATTTGGTTGAATTAATTTCTTCTCAATCGAAAGGGATTCAATCCCTATATAAAAGACCTTGATTCTGTGATCAAATGGGAGATCTCATAGCAATTCACTTAAGATCAAATAAAGATCATTGAAAAGAGAGAAAATTTGAGCAAAGTTTTAAATCATCAAAGAAGAAACAATTTAACAAAAAATTGCAAGAAAATTCGATCGGAGTTTTTGTAAGGAAGGCTAAGATTTATAGTAGAAAACATCAGTTTTTGAAAGATAAAAAGTTATTGGAACCCATAATCCATCGAGGTAATGTTTGCTTTTATTTTTCTTTTATGATTTTTGTATAACTTTTATATATTTAATTTTTACTATTATTTTTATATTTATTACATGATACTTATTTTTTGCATGACTAATATTATATTTGCATAATAATTTATTTGCCTAATATATTTATTTGCATGATTACCTAATATATATATATATGTGTGTGTGTGTGTGTGTGTAATTGCTTGATTATTAATATATTTATTTGTATGATTATATTTAATTTGATTACATGATTATTAATATATTTAATTGCTTGATTATTAATATATTTTTTTATATGATTATATTCTATTGCATGATTATTAATATATTTAATTGCATGATTATTAATTTATTTATTTGTGTCATTATATTTGATTGCATGATAATTTTTGCATGGTATGATTTTATATATTTGCATGATTTATTGAATGGTATGATTTGATATTATTACATGATTTATTGCATGATATGATTTTATTTATTGCATGGTATGATTTAATATTTATTACATGATTGCTTGATATTTGATAGAATTTTTGTATCACCATGTTTTGTAAATAAACAAAAGGATTGAAATTGATTTATTTGCATGATAAAACCATCTTTGATTATAGTTTAGGTAAGATAACACATGATTAATATGGTATCAATTTTGGACGTAAAAGGTGCTAATACCTTTCTTACATGTAACGGACTATTGAACTCTAGTTTTGATAATGTAAACCAAAACCTATTCTTTTTAGAGATTCTTAGTTTATATTTAGGGTAACCTTAAAAGGAATAGATTCACATAGTTAGCCAACCACACCTAGATAAAAAAGATTGATGGCAACTCCATAATGTTGTATGTAATGGGTAGATTTTCCCAACCTAAACATTATGACAACTATAACTAGCTTAATCTTCCACCGATCATCTCATATGTGTTTTTTCTATACTCGCATCGACCCTACTGCAATTGTTCCCTATTGATTCTATTCGACTGTCGCTCATCGTGATTATGCAAAAATGTGCAAAAATGTGCAAAAATGTGATACATGGAATTATGTTTGTTTATTTTGAAATCATGTTTTATGTGAGTTACATATGTGTGATATGCTTATAATGTTATTAATTATATATCATATAATTATAATTTGAAAATTTTTAGGCATTAAATTTAAAGCCTGACAAAGTGCATAATATTTTATTTATTTTTAAAACCACAATTTTCTTGGACATACGAAACAATATTAGATTCAATGATTTGTAGAAAGCATCAAGATTATGCTAGTTTATTGAAATAATAGGAGAGTCTTGAGTGTCAAGTTATGCAATTATATTATGGTAAGGCACTATGAATTTGCTTCACATAGATTATTCAGACATGTTAAAATCTTGCACTTTCATAAAATATTTATTTGCACTCTCATTAGACATTAAATATTTTATAATTATGGCTTTATAAGTTTTAGAGCAATAAGTAAATTGTTGTTAATTAGTAACTATTTAGAGCATTACTTTAATGTTATGAATCAGAATAAGTATCACCATCCAATCCTAGGTAATATATGATTATGAATTGTGATTGTAAAATTGGAATGAATAAAATTTTAAGTTTATAAAGTTAGCAAAAGTTAATTTTGCAAATTTTAATGTATTAAAGGTTTTGATTGAAATGTATTATCGTTGAAGCTGGCTAAATTAATTTGATTTTGCAAATTTTAATGTATTAAAAGTTTTCACTAAAATTTATTATTATTTTTGAAGTTTGCTAGATTAATTTGCCTTGATGCTTATGTCACAACTTATATTTGATATTATTAAAAATATTATATTTCTTACATGAATTATTTTTTTATATGAGATTGATTTATACCATAATTATTGTGTGCATATGATTATCTACAAAATATGTGTTATTAAAAGTCATCTTACTATATTTTGTTAAAATTTATAGTATGAAGATTCAGAAAATTTTTAAATCTCATGTATAAAATATTTAGATGTTTTTCTAGTCAGCCAACTTAATTTGAAATTTTTTATAATCATGCTTGAAATTATTTTAAAATGTCATAATTAAAGTATAATTGATAGTTGAGACAGTCATATGAAAGGCTAAATGTTTATGTTTATTAATAGCGTGATTATAAAGCATGAGTTGGAAGTTTCTAAGAGTGCATAAAATGATAATAGATATTATAAGTTATTTTTCTTAAAAGTGGTTTATAGAAGCACATTTAGATTATTATCTCACTTAGAGTGATCACATGCATAAACGAAAATAAAAAAAATCAAAGAGTCATATGATTAGGAAATTTCTTATGTTGATGGAGTGATCACTTGTAATTTTAGCAAGCCTTTTTTTAGTTAGCTCAACCCTCTATTCAATTGTAAGGTTAGACTTGTCATCTTTCAACAAAATGTCAAATTACTTTTCCAACTATGTTGGATAAGTCTGGTGTCATCATATTTATACCAACTTATAGAGGAAAAAAGGGTTTTGATTGATCATCATTGGTTTTTTACTTTTTTTTGAAAATTTTAACTACATAACCTAAACAACATCTTATAAAGCATGTCAAAAGACAAGTAAACTAATAGCATTATAAGTCCAATTATTATGCCATTTATAGTACCTTTTACTCTTTATGTCATCTAAAAATGGTATAACATGACCTTCAGATAGCTTAATTTTTTTGTCTTTAAGAAAATGATTAAAGATTTATTCTGCTTTTGTTAGCTCAAAAGTGAATTGTATCTTGGAGTTTTTTTTTTTTTTTTTGGTTATTAGTTGTCTTGCCTATGAGGCTCTTGTAACTCTTATTTAGGTTTGGCTTAGTTAAAGCTTGACACGTTTAAGGTTTGCTAATTGCTAATATTGGTAGGCTAACTTCAAGATCATTTTCATCTTCACTTTCAATCTCTCATAAATAAACCTCATTAGGTAAGAAATATAAAGAACTAAGAATTGGTTTCCTTCGTACTTCTTCTTTTAACAAATGTTCATATTTTGAGACACCTGTGGTTAGCTGAAAAACATTAACAAATATTATTTGTCCTCGAATTTCTCTATAAGTTCAAAGTTTATATCACTTTTAGCCATACTAACGTACTCATTTTCAGGTAGCTGAACATGCCTTTTGGCCTTAGCATTTCCATATCTAGCAATATAATCCTAGTTTTTTCCCTTGATTGTTATCTAATTTTTGCTAAATCTTTCATTATAACCTCACAACCTCAGGCTCAATGTTGTAGAACTGTGCATGGAACATAGTCCTTAACTAAGTCCAACTTTGAACCAAATTTGGTGGTAAACCTACGAACCAATTAAAGGTTATGCTTATCAAAGAATTCCATACCTAATAAAAAACTTGCCTATGTGTTCTAAGGTGGACTGACCGTCATCACCTAAAATGGTTGTGAATTCTAGGATTTTATACCTTTTAGGAAAATGATTCTATACATCTATCCATTCAGGGTATGGTTTCTTATAAGTAAGTTGAAGAGTTAAACTTAATTTTTGGTAAACTATTCTTGTGTAAAGTTTTAAACATGTTCTCTCAACCTAAGATCCAATTGAAGTTGAATTCCAACTAATGCATGCCTTGTCCAAGATATCTTAATGGTGGTTACACCACTTAAGGTCATACTACTAGAGGCTATGCTACTAAAGGTTAACCTTAATGGTAATTTGGTTAAAGATTTTGAAAGGTCTATTGCCCCTAAGCCTAATTAAGCTATTAATAGGTTTGGTTAACCTATTATCAAGTTTGATCTGTTCTGAAAATGTTTTCTTGGGATCTTTCTATATGCAATTGAGCACCATTAATTTGACTAGCTTGGACGGCATACCTTATATTAAGCTGGTTTCCTAAGCTTTAATTGGTTGTTGCCTTATGACCTAGTTTGATTGTTGAGCATAGGCTTGATTGACTTGGACTTGACCTTAGTTTCACTACATGAAAATGGAGATTTAGTGGCTACTTTTTAATGGTGTTTTTAAATAAATGTCATAAAGTTTCATATTTTTATAAAGTTAATGGCATTTTTTGATACTACACCACTAAATTTTTATATAAAGGCATTTGGATTTAAAAACACCATTAAAAATATGTTTTTGTGGTGTTTGTTGACCTTAATGCCATCATATACTTTAACTTTTATAAATTAGTGGCATTTATGTAAACGCCACTAAATACAAATCTACAAACTAAAAAAATCTCATGGGGCATTTAGGTCAGAGAAATCTATACATTTTTCCTCGAAATCTTACTATTGGGTATTTGATTCCAACATTTGGTTCAGGGTAATCTGATTTCGAAAAAAACTAATAGATTCTTAATAGTAACCAAAGTCTTGAAATAAAAAAAACTCGCTTCTCATTATGGCATTCTAAGATTTCGAAAGGAAAAGTAGCGTTATTTCAAAATTTGACCTGACTAAAAAATTATAAAATAGCCATTACTATTTTAAAAATCATGTCTGAAAAGGAATGCAAGTCAATTGTAAGTTTTTGCTTATAAAATTTTTGGTTTATATATGGCATTTGGCATGAAAAATACCTTCAATAATCCCTTATAAAAAATTGAATGGGGTTATTTAAGGCATTTCTGACTAAAAACGCTTTGAATAATCCCTTTCAATTTTTATAAGAGGATTATTCAAGGCATTTTTTAGGGTTATTGAAGGCATTTCTAGCTAAAAATACCTTAATAATCCCTTTCAATTTTTATTGAAGTCATTTTTAGGTAAAAACGCCTTGAATAACCTCATTCAATTTTTTAAAAGGGATTATTCAAGGCGTTTTCTAGCTAAAAATGCCTTGAATAATCCCTAAAAAAATGGGAGAGGATTATTCTTAGTTTAAACAAAACCCTTCAATTATAAAAACGTTGCAATAGATCAATAGGTAAAAGCATACAATTGTTAACAATAAGGTTATAGGTTCAATTATTCCCTTGAGTGTTTTTTAGGTTTTTCAAGAGCTTATTTAAGTGTTTTTCAAAAGACCCAAAAAATATTAGAGGAAGGAATCGAATCTATAACCCTATGATTTTTAAGAGATTATTTTAGGCATTTTTTGCTAGAAAATGCCTTGAATAATCTTTTACAAAAAAATTAAATGGGGTTATTCAAGGTGTTTCTAGCAAAAAATACCTTTAATAATCCCCTTCAATTTTTATTTTGGATTATTCAAGGTATTTTTACCCAAAAATGCTTTCAATAAAAATTGAATGGGATTATTTAAAACATTTTTGGCTAGAAAATGCTTTGAATAATCCTTTACAAAAAATTAAATGAGGTTATCCAAGGCGTTTTTAGCATTTTCTGGCCAAAAACGACTTGAATAATCTCAAAAAAAATGAAAGTAGATTATTGAAGGTGTTTCTATGAGAAAACACTACTAAATTTCCCTTAAATTTTAAACCCATGAGACCTCATTTGTGCTTTTCTTTCCCTTACTTATTTTTTCCATTTTTGCTCATTTTGAGTCACTTTTTTCTCATTTTTTTACCTAAATTTCAGCCATTTTGTGGTCAATTTTCATCTTTTTTCCTTTCATTTTTTCAAATTTCAAGTTAGCTTTCTTGTATTTTTGGTCAAATCCTTAAACTTCTTGTCTGATTTATTGGGTCAAATCTCTAAACTTCTTTATTTGATTTATTGCATTTCTATCACCATTCAAGCTCCATTGATAAGCTTCATTTCAACATTGATAATTTTTAGTGTTTGGCCATTTTTTTCTTGTTTTACCAATTTATTTTGTTGTTACAATTCTGAGTTTGGTTTTGTTTGGTTGGTGAGAAAAATTCAAGATAGAACAGAAAGTGAAAGAAATAGGATTTTTCTCTGAAAAACTTGAAATTGAACTTTGAATTTAGTTACAAGCACGAATGAAATTTTAGGTTTAGCTTTTTTTCAATAGAACATTTTTGAAATTACTAAAAAATTGTTACTTGTTAACATAAATTTGTTGATCTATTCAAGATACCTTTAGGAAAACATTCTAAAATAGTCTATTATGTTTTAGATGTAATTTGAGTATTAAATAGGCTTTTGTGGGACCTTTTTTGGGATTCGTATCACTTTTTTACAAATTATAATGTAAAAGTATTTTTAACTCAATTTTGCTTCTTTTACTATTTTCTTTTTGTCTTTATTTGTTGGTAATTTAATAAGATTGTTATTGAGTTATGTAAATTGAAACATGTATTAGATATTTACCTAGACATATGGATCCATGATTGGTAAAATGTTCATATAAAGGACGTTGTTGAGTGTTTTTAAGCTTTATCCTTTATCAAAGGACAAAAAGGGTATCTGTGTTGTTTGCAGTTTATAGGTTCTATGCATTGTCTATTTGTCATTGCTATTATTTCTTGGCAGAAGCTTATTTTTTTACTAAAGTTATTGATATAGGATTTCTTTTTCCTTGTGTAGCCAGTGTCGTCGATTGCCAAAACTAGCAATCATGTTTATAAACAAATGTGTGTAGAGACTAGCATGTATATGCATGTCTGGTGGTGTGCATGTGCTTGTCTTATTGATTTCATGTTAATGTTACATGTTACCATATTTAATTAGATTATTTAGTATTTTTTTTCAATTTTCAGACCATTCCAATATCTGCTATTTTCATTTAGTGTATGTCATATACTTGAACTTTACATCTTTAATTTAAAAGGAAATAGGTAGAACTTTGAAGGGTTCTTGTAAAGTACTTTACAAGAATTTTGTGCAACAACAATTTTTTGGAACTAATCTAGGTGATTCACCAACTCAAGTATTATATTTAATAACTATTTATATTTTTTAATATAAAAAATAGCTTATTCTTAAATGTTAAAATTTGTATTACTTTATTCAGTAGGTTCTTGCAAATGCTAATGACTAAGGTGAAAAAAATCTTTCATCAAATGATAGTGTTCTAAATCTATGCAGTTATCAATTCTATACATTTTGGATTTTTGGTTAATGTATTAAAATAATTTGAATGTTATTGCATATATTAAACTTTGTGTTCCATCTATATTGGAACAAATTATGTATTTATAATATTCAGTTTTTGAATTTTAGTTCGTTTTTTATTTCTTTTAATATTTTTTTATTAATGATAATAATCAATATTTAAACAATTTAAAAAAAAAATTTTTGTTAATTTAGCGACGTTTGTGCCTAAAAATGCTATTAAATGCAAAAATGTAACTGTGCTTTCTACTATAAACGCCACTAAATTTAGCATTTAACGGTGTTTCTAAGAACAAATGCTACTAAATTTAGCAACATTTTTCTAAAAAGACTACTATTTTTTCTAATGCAAGTATAGTTAGTAGCATTTTTGGCAAATGTTGCTAATCTTTTTAATGGCATTTATAAATGCCACTAAATGTGAAAAAAAAAAGGCCACTAAATGCCTAATCCCTTGTAGTGTTTACCTAATTCCCTTGTCTTGGATTTTGCATCACACTAAAATCTTAGTTTACTTGATGCATCAGAGATCTTAACTTTCAGCTTGATGAAACTTCTAGCTTTTTATTATTATATACCCTCTAACCTAAGTTTGATTGGACTCCTATAAATAGTTGTGGAGCTACAAGCTAGTTTAACAAAAAACATTCTTGCCTTACCAATGAATTTTCATATTGATGTAGAAAAAGTTTGCCTAAGGTTGGTTAAACTCACTAGTATGGCTATGGTACTACAAGTTGCTAGTTTGGAAAATTTTTTTTATGTTTTAACTTATGTATCCATATTGATGTAACATATTCTTACTTTTATTTGAGTCATTCCTCAAACTACTAACCCCTAAACCTTGTTAATCTGGACTTTGACCTGACATTTTCCAATCACTACCTATTAAACCTTAAGGGTTTGAGTTCTGGCTTGAACTTGGGATATCATTAACCTGAGTTATGTTGTTCATGTCTCTTAGTTCTAATGTCCTAAACATAGCCTTTTATCTTATGATTTTACTTGGTTGCACCCTTAGCCTATCTATAGCAAGCAATTGGTGAACATTGGTTTGATGTACCATAAAAGATTGAGTTTAATGTAGTTGATTGGAAACTAAAATATCTTTCAACTTCAATGTCCTAGACATATCCTTACGTCCTAAAGGCTCATTCCTTTACTTATTTCTTTTATCTCTTACAATATGTTGGTGAACATCATTTACCTTAGAAAGTGAGGTTGAAGAAGTTAGAAGATGATAAGTGTAAACACCTAATTTTGTCTAGGATGACTTCATTTTGTTCAATTTTACACTGGATTTGAAAGTTTCAATTTAGGCCAAATTAAGCATTTTAATTGGATTTATTTGATTTAGCTTGATTGGGTTTTGTTTTTTATTAATCATTTTTGGATTATTTTTGTATGGCCAAGGCCCTAATTCAATTTTGGGTTAATTAATATTAAGTCATTTGGCCTTGAAAAATGCAATAAAAGTCAAAAATTAATTTTAAAGCCCATATCCATTTTGTTATATTATAAATTAATTCAAAAAATAACAAAAAAATGATAAGTGAAAATTTATGGGTGAATTTCGATTGCTAGTAGCTTTTCCCCTTTTACTTTTTTTTTACCCTAAAACCAACACTACATAGTTCTCATCTCCAACCATCACCTATTGTTCCCCATATTTCACACCTATTCACTTTCAACATGAATTCAAATAACACTAAAAAGCCCTAAATTCAATAGGTACCACCACCAAGAGGCAATAACCATTGCTACAATAAAGGTAAAAAAATCCAATTCCCATGCTCTTTTTAGAAATCTATTCCATAAAAGCCTTAAAAATTTTACAAAAATGAGGGAGCCAATTTACAGTGGAGCAAAAACAAAAAATCTTACAACCCCTCTCACTATGATCACTAAGCCGAATCAACAAGCAGTACACATTATCCACCATTAATAACCCACCTTCATTTGCCTAAATTCTAGAACTTTTAAAAGCCCTTGCAAACCACTGAAAATAATCCACACTGCTGCCATATAACCTACATAGCCATCATCATCCAAACACCTTCAATCGAAAGCCCCACTCCCATTCGACAACCCCTCAATCAAACCACCAATTATTTTGACAACTTAAATCACTAAGCAAGAATATCATCACTAACATCATTTATAGTCAAACCTAAGATTTGCCAAAAACACCCACCCATAATTCCACTAACAAAAACCACCTCTTACCACACCATACTAGATCAAGAAAACTTACCCTTAAGCTACCCATTACCTCGAAAGATCCTATTAACTAAAAAAAATAAAAAGCCACATCCTCGAAAGGAGCCATATCATATTAAAAAAAGTAAAAAACAAATAAAAAAATAAAAGTCAATGAAGAAACAACTTGGAGATTCAATTTAGGTGGTTTTAAAGGAGTTTCATAGATGGGTTTTAGTTGGAGAGAAAGGTTTTGAAAAGGTGAAGAATGTAGTGGAACTCTAGGTGGTTTCAACCCACCGACCAAACTAATCTCACTGACCTAACCCAAACCTATAACCCGAAAGAACTCATGCCTACATTGTTGACCTAGCCCATAACCTGCAGATTTCATCCAACCCATTGGTAATAGACCTAACTTTGGACTATTTTTTTAGATCTTTGGTTTTGGGCTCAACATTAAGGCTTAGTAAGTTATAATCATTAATTTTTTTAGGCCATTTTATTATGTATGTTCATTTACTTATTTTTGTATACATGCATGTTGAAAAAGAATTTTAAGAAATGAATTAATTCATGGATAATTTTGTTTTTCTTATGTGCAAAATTTTATTATGAATAAAATAAACATGAGTATCTAAGAATGAGATTTTAAAGAACTATGAATAACAATTCATAAAAATCTTTAGGTGATAAATTTTTTGGAAATACTACCTAAATATTGGAATATTTGAAATAATTTTCAATAATTTATTTTTCCTTTTCTTTGAAAAAAGTAAAAAAATCAATTTTATAAAAGATAAAAAATAAAATATTATTTAAATTAAATTAAGGGTATCATATTTTATTATATGTGTTAAATATTTATTTTTTTTAAAAAAAATGAGTCTCAAAAAATAAGATTCTAAAGAAATCCAAGTAGTGATTTTTTAGAAATCTATAAGTGAAAAAAATTCTCATAATATTATGAACGTATTGGAACATTTTAAGAATTCTTCAATAACAAGGTTCCAATTTATTTTTTGCCAAATAAAAATAAAATAATATTTTTTATAGAAAAAAAAAAGAAATTTTTACAAAGAAAATAAAAAAAAAACCAAAATTGTGATAATAAAAAGAGATTTAAAGAAATAAAATATTAAAATTAAGATAAATTTTGTTAAGATTAAAAGATAACACATAAATAATTGGTACCATTTTCGTATAGGTGCTGTGGGGTATTAATATTTTCTCACGTGTAACAATATTTTTGAACCCAAACTATTTTTATAGACCAAAAAATTATCTTTTTACTAAAATTTTAATTAATTTTAAGATTTTATTAAAAAAATATAAATTTTAATAGGTGACTGATTATACCTAGCAAAAAAAGACTAGTGATGACTTTCTATCTTGATTTGATTTCTAAAATTTTGTCTAGCAATCCCTAAAACTGTTATAATAGCTTAGCAACTTAATTAAGGAAGTAATTTTTTTAGAATTAGGCCAAAATTAATTATGTGTTGTATTTAATTTTAACTTAATCGTCTTAATTAGTATTTAACTTTAATTTCCCTGATTTTGATTTTGTTTTTTAAACAACAATGACAACAACAACAACAACAACAACAACAATAACAATAATAATAATAATAATAAATCATTAACATTTCATTTTAATTATGTCATTTATTCATTTATTATTATATTTTTTGTATATATTATTCATAATAAATTGTGAAGCATTTAGGATAGAGGTTGTGAGGTTATGTCCCCCCATTCACACACAACATAGTAATCTCATGCATAAACTCTATACTTGAGCTTTGTTCTTTTTGTGAGAAAGTAAAGTACCTATGATCTTGTGAAGTGAAAACCTTTATAAGAAGTGAAATACGCCCACTCATATTGAACCCTTTCTATTTGTAACATTTTATGGATAAGGATTAGGATGCCTTACTAATCTATAATGAACAATAATATCACAAACAATTTGAGAACCTTTAAAGGTATAAATCCCAATTTAGCATATAGTAAACCTTAGGGGACCAGCCTTATGTAGAGTCACATCGATTTTTTTTGTAGAAATTACCTGAATTAGGATACATATGAAACACTTTGATACAATTTGTATTTATGGGTAGTAATAATGCAAAGCAAATTAAAATTTTGGAAAGAAAAAATATGAAAAAAATTCCTCCAATAAAAATTTCTTCTGATATATTGTTTGGTTTGTCTAGTATTTATCTAGGATTCACACGCATCTTAAAATATTTTTTAGAAAGATTTTTTTTATTTTTTTATTGTTTTTAAATTCTACAAGAAGGTAAACATTTGTTTTAACTCACATTAGAAGCTAGAAATATAAAAGATCAATTGGAGGCAAGAATTAGTGCTTTAAAATGCAATTAAGAAAAATTTGGATATGATATTCGAAAGATGAAATAATAGCTTACCAAGTTGACGAAAATGGTTGAAGGAGTCAATGAAGTTAATTTGGTTCTCTTTTAAGGTTCCTTACTAATTTCAGCCTAATCAAGTGTTAAGAACTTATGAAGTCATGATTAATTGACTCTTGCTAGGTCCAGCACTTTTTTTGAGCATACTAAGGCATTAGTAGTAAGAGCAATTATCTAAGTTTGGACAAGGTCATGAAAAGAATGAATGAATTGACCACACAAATGATTGAGATCAAAAGTTTGATCTCTAAGATAGAATCACTAGGTTTTATACAACCCTTACAAACTGTTTCAAACACAAACCGACAACTAAACCCATATTACTCTTATTTTTTACCATCTTTTCAAATGTCTAAAACCAGACACCCAGACTTTATGCAATTTCCAATGATTCCACATCTAAATTTATATCTTTAGCATGTTATTTTTCAACCACCTATTTAGCTAATCTTTAAAGTCCGAACCTTTACACCAATAAATACTTAAGGTTCTACCCAATCTATAGCCTAAAAATCATTTAAGAAGAAAAAATATACATAGCTAGATCCTATTCCCATCCCATATGGAAAATTTTTTCTCTATTTGGTTCAAAAACACCTTATTGCCCCATGCCTTTAGAGGCTTTAAAGCCTCCGTACTTTAAATGGTGTAATCTAAATATAGATGTGAATACAATGGTGGAAATATAGGGCATTCTATTAAGGATTATAAGGCTTTCAAACAAAAGTTGCAATTAATAATAGATGTGAAATAGTTAAATCCAATGACAATAACAAGCCAAAGATCTAATAATGATGAAAAAGATTGGCATAATGATGAATGTTGATGAGGCTCTTTCTTTAAAAGATCTTCAAGCTATAGGTTGTTAGGGAAATGAAATGTTTTGGAAAAAACAAGTCATTAAATTCTTCTATTTTGTAAATGTTTAAGAAGAATGATCTTTTGTTTTAAATATTACAAAATATGGTATTATGTCTTTCAATTTGAATGTATGGATTATGATATTTAATTTTTCAAACTCTTGTCTCCATTCCAATTCGTGTGCATTTTATCAGAGAGCTTTATCATTCATTCATTCATTCATCCATTTATATATCCACTTAGTAGAATTCAATTCATAAATGCCCTAGAGAGAAAATGAGTTTTTTCAAGATTACTCTAGGCAAGTTCTTCTTAGGATTAAGAAAACATAAAACTAATAGGGATCATATAGCCTAGATGGATGAAATGGAATGAGAACAAAGTAGGATATCACATGAGATAAAAGGTATAGGGTAAATGGAAAATATTATGGAAGAATTTTTGCTCAAGAAAATAATCAAGCTAGAGGACTTAGCAATTTTCAAGGATAAACTTTCAATATGACTCATTTACAATCATGTTTTACTCAAGGGTAAATTCTTTTGGTTCCATCAACATTCCTAGTTCAGGATCTTTAGTGAATAAGCTGTTAAAAGTGGCATAGGATCCAAATACACAAAGAAGGAAAAGGTATACCTTTTAGAAAAAGATTCAAGCTTTTGAAAGTGGGGATAACTCTTATGATGTAAAAAATTTTTTTCTATTTCAAATGTGGTCATTTCGCCTAAGTTTAAGTTTTCGATGTTTGAAAAGTATGATAAAACCAAATGCCCTAAGATACATTTAGCTCAATACTGTGACAAAATGGTTAGGTATGCCCATAATAAAAAATTGCTTATTCATATCTTTCAAGAAAGTTTGACTAGAAAAGAAACAAATTGGTATTGTAGGTTGGAAAGTAGCTAGATTTGCACTTAAAAAGATTTATCTTTAGCATTGTTAAAGTGATACCAGCATATGTTGAAGATGGCTCCAAACTAATTGACCTTTCAAAACCTGAAAAAGAGCCCCAATGAAAATTACATAGAATATGCTACTACGTGGAAGAAGATAGCATTGTAAGTGCAATCACCTTTTAGTAATAGGATGTTGAATTCTCTATTTGTGTATACCTTTCATTCTCTCTACTATAATAGGTTGATCAACAATACTTTTTTAAAGTTTGCAAATCTAGTATTTTCTATGGGTATAGTTGAATATGAGATAAAAAAAAAAAGAAAAAATTATGGATACTAGTGCAAAAACTCAAAATGAAAAAATAAATTTTTTTTTGTGAACAGAAACAACTATTGAGAGGAAAAGCAATAAGAATGTTGGCATGATACAAGAATATTTCGTAAAAACTCATTTTCACTGGTCATCACATGTCAATAATCTATCCTAACCTTTTTTAAACTCTGAGACCTTATAGTAGCAACTTTCCTCAACCACTTTATCTTTATGTCTCATTGTCCTTTCATAAACTCCTTTGCCATAAATATTCACAAAACAAAAGGTCAACCCAAAATATCCTCAAAACTGTAAAATAAAATAGAGTTCAAACATACCATTCACTTTTAATGTCCTACATGAAGCTTTTCTCTCTACTTGTCAATAGTCATATGATTCCCACTATCCTTACAAAGCATAGAAAACCTTTTTACTCAAAATTGTATGACCCTAATGCTAAATGTGAATACCATGATGGGGTCAAAAGACATTCTATAGAAAATTACATTGCTTTCAAAGATAAAGTTCAATATTTGATAGATACATATCTTACGAATTTTAAAAAATTAGTTGGTGGTTATGATAATTGATGACGATGGAATTAAGGGTCAAGATTCTAAGGTTGATATGTCAAATAAGGGCATTTTGAAAGCATTATTGAGAATGTGAATTTTGGATTACGTTCGAATGTTCGCATTAAATGAATGGGCACAGTGCATCATATTGTCTATGAATTTATGAATATTGTCGTTTAAGGTTTTTAGTTTTTTAATTTAAGTTTTGGATTTTTATGATTTTTTTTCTTAGAAGAAAAGAACAAAGAAGAAACTGTTGTGCTTGAATAAAACTCTACAAAATTAATTTCTAAAACCTTAAAAGATGAGAAAGTGCCTTGAAAAAAAAAATTAAAAGAAGAAATTTCTTTTGTAATAAAAAAAAAATCTCAAAAGAATTGGTTATCACTATTAGAAATGAATTCATCTCAATAAATGCTCTCACATTTTCTATCCAAAGACCCATATGTCATGAATCATTAAATAAAATAAGGCTCTAACTTTTCATGGAGCATACATTCAAATTCTATAAATTGAATCTCTACTTGGTTATACCATGACAAAAAAGGTGATAATCTTTGCCTAGGCAATAAATAAGGAAACAGTTAATTTGAAAATTTCCTCTAATGGATTTCTTGAAAATTCAACAAACATGACTTTTTTTATGCTCTAGTCATTGGTTATTTGATATATGTCAAGATTATGCTAGATATTTATCTCTTCAAACAATGTCAAATACATTAGTCCTTCAATTTTCTACCAATAATCACCTTTGCTCTATTTTTTTAGGCACATTGGCTAAAAGACAAAACCATTCATTGCCTTTAAAACAACTTGAGTTATGGCCAATCCTTTTCATTTATGGAAAGACATGAATGATTTGATGCCACAAACGAGTACACTAGGGGTGACATGTTAAAATGGGGGCATTTTCCATGAATTGTTATTTTTGACAAAGCAGATTAATATGTGAGTTACAAGGAGCATAAAAAAGGATAAAAAGGAAAAAAAATGATTGTGACATCATGCATTTGAAAAATTCAAATAAATTTAAACAAAGACTTGAAAAATCTAAAAAAAAAAAAAAAAACAGAGCTAAAAATTTTGTAAAGTAAACTAGAAAGCCCAAAATGATTAAAAAAAAAAAAGTAGGGAAAAGAAAAAAATCTAAAAAAAAGTTTTGAAGAAAAACCTTTCTTTAAACTTATTCCCTTAAAAGGAATTGCTTTCAATTTAAGTGATTATGTTTGAGATAAAAAATTACCATCTTTCATCATTATTTTACAAACATGAAACCTACCCATTTGTTACCCTTTTGAGCCTGATATACTTATTCTAAATGGATCCTAGCCAAGGATCACCTTTCATATTGGTGAAAAAAAGAGGGAAATATTTAAGAATCATCATGGTGAGGTCCTATTCCAAGTATAAAGAACGAACTCTATATGTCGAGGGGCAAAAGTTGAATAAAATAAGTTTTCAAAAGTTTTGAATACACTAAATCAGATATGGATATGGGCAAAGACAAGTGAAGGAAAAAAAAGAGAAGTAAAATACAAAACCAAAAAATAAAAGCAAAAAGCAAAAAGCAAAAGCAAAAAATAATTGAATGACAAATGTCATAAATGAAAGGATAAATGTCTCAAAAAGAATCCTTTATATCATATAAAAGGATCCTTGGTTTAATCACCTTTAAACACATTTTAGGCCTATTTATCCTTTCTTTCATAACCTTAAACCTTGGCCACATTACGTGCTTTGAAAAATCTATTTTGATTAAGTATGAATACTTAATTTGAAGAGCTTTTTTTCATGGAATCGCCAGAAAACCTATGAATCTTTTATCCTTTTCATTGCCTATTTTGGATGATATTTGGATTTTGATTACATGATGAAAACAATCAAGAAAAAGAAAGAAAAATGAAAAAATAATGTGTCTTTAGGGTGAAAACTTTAAAGGTGGTAGTTTATAGCAAATTTGAAAACTTTAAAGCAATTCCTAATACCAAGCAAAATAATTGAGGTTAATAAGAAGCAACTTGACCTTGAAAAATGCAAAAATATCAAAGCCTTAAAACTTTGAAATTCATCAAAAGGATCGATATTGAAAATTTGGACGTTCTTCTCATTCTAAAATGACCTTTCAAAATTTTAAGTCCATCATAGCTGACCTTGACATCTATCAAGATACCAAATTTGGATACCAAAAAAAAAATATCAAACACATTTGGTTTTTCAAGGGATTCATGATTTTTTTTTTAAAAAAAATTATGCTTTATTTGTGAACTTAGATGAAAAAGTATACATCTTTTTTGCTTCCTTTAAGTAATGAAGCCTTCATGATGAATTGAAAACTTAACATGTTAAACTATTCAATTTGTTGCCACCTTTTTTTATTTCTAATACAGAATGTCAATTTTCAAGAAACTTCAAAGTCACAATTGTTTGGATATTTCATTGTCTTTGACCAAGAAATTTAATTATGTGGGGCAATATTGTTGATCATTTTGAAAAATTTTGAATGATCAATCACATATTTTTGTAAAAAATAAAGAAATCATATTTGGTGTTAAAGAAAATTATTGAATTGTGAAAACCTTTAGACTAGTTTGGATTCAAAAAAGGAAAATGTTCTTTTTTAAAGAATTAATGCTATTGAAAAAAAAAAAAGGTTTTTTTTTTTAAAAGAACATGGTGGTTTGTCTTCTTAATTTTGCAATCTAGTCCAAAATGCATGTTGCATGTTGTGTGTTGAAAATGAAAGGAAATCAAGAGAGCTTGCTCAAAAAGCAAAGAAAAAATAAATTGGTAAAGAAAGAAAATGAAAATAGGTGAAGGCATAGGACAAGGGTAAGTTGAAATCCTTTTGGAAAGAAGTCAAAAACTTAATTTGATGGCCAACGAGGAATAAGCAAAATTTAAGAAAGAAAAATTTTGAAAAAAAAAAAAGGTATTTTTAGCGTTTGCATATACCAAAGCGCAGTTGCAATATTAGTGTTTGCATCCATGTTGGGGTGTATGCACCATTTGAATTTTACATTTACATGAGCATTGGCATTTTTGAAATGAAATTTTCTAGTTGCATGTAGCATTTGCATTATTGAAAAAACAATTGAATTTACAAATTAGCATTTATACATTGAGGGCATCTGTATCATGTATGAAAATTGGCATTTACATTTATAAGAGGCATTTGCATTGTGAAAAGGAAATTTGCTGGTAAAGAAATTTTTTAATTGTATTTTTTTGGTACATTTGCATCATTAAAAAAAAAATTTGCATTTGTGTCATTGTAAGGGCATTTACATGGAAAAAACATTGGCATCAGTATCATCGGGATAAGTTTTGCATTCACCTCTTTGTTAAGCATCTTTGTTAGGTACATTTGCATTTTAATCATTAGAAAGAAAATTTTCATTTGTGATCATTTACATTTGTGTGGAGATATTCATATTTTCACCATTTATCTTGAGATAAGACATTTGCATCATAATTACATTTGTCAAATTTGCAAACATTGAAGAAAAAAAAAATACGAACTTTCCTTTGAGTTTTGGAAAAAAATAAAAGAAAAAAGAATAGAAAATTATCAAGGAAAAAGTTTGTCAAGGAAAAAACAAAAGAGTGAGAAAAGTCTATCAAGAGAAAAACAAAAGAAAAAAGAAAAGAAAAGAAAAGAAAGAAAAAGCATCAATACAAGAAAAAAAAAAAAGCCAGTCCAAAAAAAAAAGTTGCTAAAAATTAGAAAAGATACATGATATCTGGGAAACAAGAATAATAAAAAAAGTTCTTTTGAAAAAAAAAATGTTGAGAATTTCGAAAAAAAATGACGAGACTTTTAAGATGAGATTTATTCAAGATGAAAATTTTAAACCTAATCTAGCTAGCACAAAAATTTTAAACCTAGTTAAGTTGGCATTATATGAGATTTTTTTAAACAAAATTTAGCTAACACCAAAATTTTAAATCAATTAAACTTAGCATTGGATTAAACTTTTTAAGCTCAATCTAACTAGCATCAAAACTTTTTAAGTCCAATTAAGTTGGCATTAGATGAAATTTTAAGTCAAATCTAGCTGACACTAAGATTTTGAGCCTAGTTAAGATGGCATTGGACAAGATTTTTTTAAAACCCAATTTAGTTGGCACTAAAATTAAATTATTAAGCCTAGTAAAATTGACACCCATTAAGATTAGTAAGCCCAATGTAGCTAGCCAGTATAGATATTAAGCTCAATGAAGTTGGTGCCAGTTAAGAAAAATATTGTAATCGAGTTTTCTTTGAAATTCTCTTAATGGTAATATCTAAACCTTTTCAAAATTAGTCGATGGTGATATCTTAGTATCCAAGTTTGCATTAATTAAAATTTTCTCGATAGTGATATCTAAATTCTCTTTAATGGTAATACCTGAAGCCACTTTCATTTTTTTTTGTAGCGATATTTGAAGTTATTTACATCTTCTCCATAATGAGATTCGGTGCCTTTTTAGTAGTGATATCCTTAACTTTTCAAAACTCCTAGTGGTGATATTTGAATTTTAAGAATCTTAATAATTGAACATTTCATTTTTTTGGAGAACAAATTTTTAGAAGATGATTTGTAAGTCCTCAAGGTAAAGATTAGAATGATTTGTAAGTCCTTCGAACAAAATGCCCAAGCCCTGTGAGCAAAGATGAAAATGATTCGTAAATCGTCTATGTAAAATGTTTTTATAATTTTAAAGTTACAGAGCTTATTTTTAGAGAAGCATTTATAAGTGTGGAGATTTATAAAATTTCCACATAAGATTCATAATGTTGTAAATTTTTAAAATCATGTAACCTCTAATGAAAAAGAACTTTTAAATTTATTATCAAAAGTTATAAAACTTCTAATAAGTATAAGATTTATTGTCAAAATTTGTGAAGTTTTTAATGAGAGGAGTTTTTCAAAATTATTAGTTATGTCTTTATTTTATTTTTAATTTTCAATAATATACAAAAATAAATAACTACAAATATTAATTTTATTCAAGATAATTTAATTTTGTTCAATTTTTATACTTAATTTAAATGTTTCGATTGGAACTAACTTAAGCATTTTAATTGAATTTATCTATTTAAGCTCGATTGAGCTTTGTTCAAATTAATTTTTTTTGAATCATTCTTGCATGGTCAAGACTCAATCTAATTCAATTTTGAGCCAATTAAGATTCAGTCGTTTGGGTTTGAAAAATTGCAATGAAAGTCCAAAATTAACTTCAAAACCCATTTTGTTAGATTTTAAATTAATTAAAAAAATAACAAAAAAAATGCGAAGTGAAAATCTAGGGGTGAATTTCGATTGCCAGTAGCATTTGCCCCTTTGCTCTCTCTCTCTCTACACCAAAACAAGCACTGCACAGTTCCCATCTCCGGCTATCTCCTGTCTTTCCCATATTTCACCACTATTCATTTTCAACATGAGTTCAGATAACACACCAAAACCACAAATTCAGCAGGCACCACCACCAAGAGGCAGCAATCACTGCTTCAATGAGGGTTAAAAAAGTCCAATTCTCATGCTTCTATCAGAAATCTGGTTCCATAAAAACCCCGAAAATTTTACAGAAACAGTGGAGCCAATTTACAGTGGAGTAAAAACAAAAGAATCTCACAACCCCCTCACTACGACACTCAGCCGAATCAAGAAGCAGTATACATTGACCACCATTAACAACCCACCTTCATCCACCCAAAGTCCAAGAACTTTCAAAACCCCTTGCAAACCGCTGAGAACAATCCATGCTACCGCCCCATAACCTACATAGCCACCATCACCCATACACCCTCAGCCGAGAGCCCCACCCCCATTCGGCAACCCCCCACCAATCCACCAATTCCATTGACAACCCCAAATCACTGAAACGAATATCATCACCACCATCATTTACAGCCGAACCTAAGCTTTACCTCAAACAACCACCCATAATTCCACCAACAAAAACCACCACCCACGACACCACATTTAGCCCTTGCCTCCACAGCTCCGAGCACACATCACTCTCAGCTCAATCAACCCAACCGAACCCCTTTGTCTTAACGAAACCGCCCAAGAAAACCCACCTCTACGCTACAGCCAAACGAGGCCCACTACCCCAGACAATCTCAATAGCTAAAAAAAAGAAGCCACATCCCCGAAGGGAGCCACAACATATAGAAAAAAGCAAAAAAAAAAAAAAAAGAAAAAAGAAAAACAACAGAAAAGCCAACGAAGAAACAACCTGGAGATTCTGTTTGGGTGGTTCTAGGGAAGTTTTAGGTCTAGCTGGTTTCAGCGGCGGAGCTCAAGCTTTTTGGAGGTGGAAACCACAATCTTTCAAGGCTAGGTTTGGGAGGTTTGGTTGATTTTTGGAAAAGTCTAACTTAGGGATGTGGAAGAGGAAGAGGAAAGGATTTTTTTTGGGTTTCTATTGGAGTCTTTCGATGCCAGTGACGGCAGCCGACGACGGCGGCCGATGGCAATCAATCGCAAGAAACTAGGTTGAGGCGGCGGTTGGGTTCTGTCTTGCAGATTATAAAGAGTTAGGGAAAATTTTTTACGAGAGAGGGATGAAATGAATTGAAAAAAAAAAAAAAGCTTTAAATTTTATGGCCAAAAAACAACTCCATCGGGTCAACCCTCCGACCCGAACTAACCGGAGTCGACCTGCTAACCCGACCTGAACTCGCAACCCAAACAGACTTGCGCTCTGCATTGCTGACTCGTCCGTGACCCGCAGATCTGATCCAGCCCATTGGTAATAGACCTGATTTTGGGCCATTTTTTGGATCTTTGATTTTAGGCTCATCAAGGTTTAATAAGGAATAAGCATTGACCTTTTTAGGACATTTTTCCATGTTTGTTCGTTTACTCATTTTTGTATTCTTGCTAAAAAAAAAATTTACTTAGTGAAGATAATTTTAAGAAATAAATTAATTTCTGGATTCTTTTTTGTATGAAATTTTATTATGAAAATAAATATGAGTATATGAGAATAAGATTTTTATAAAACTTCGAGTAACAATTTTTTAAAAAAATATCTAAGTGAAAATTTTTTTTGAACTATCATCAAAGTATTAGAGTATTTAGAATAATTTTCAATAAATTATTTTTTTTTCTTTGCAAAAAAGTAAAAAATTAATTTTTATAAAAGAAAAAAATTATATTATTTAAATTGAATTAAGAGCATCATATTTTATTATATGCATTAAATATTAGTTTTTTTAAAAAAATATGAACCGATTCCTAAAATATCCCTAAGTAAGAAAAATTATTCTAATATTACCATCATATTAAAATATTTTAAGAATTCTTCAATAACAAAGTTTAAATTTATTTTTTTGCTAAATAAAAATGAAATAATAATTTTTATAGAAAAAAGAGAAATTTTTGTAAATAAAATGAAATTAAAAAAACCAAATTTGTGATAATAAAAAGGGATTTAAGGAAACTAAATATCAAAATTAAGACCACTTTTATCAAAATTAAAAGATAACACATAGTTAATTAGTAAGATTTTCGAACGGACATTGTGGGATGCTAATCCTTTCTTATGCATAATCATACTCTCAAATCCAAATTATTTTTACAGACCAAAAAATTATTTTTTCAATAAAATTTTAATTAACTTTAAGATTTTAGTAAAAACAAAAAAGATAAATTTTAATAGTTAATCAATCACTCCTAATTAAAAAATTTGATAATAACTCTCTGTCTTGATTTGATTTCTAAAAATTCATCTAATTATCCCCTCTACCCGTTATGACAATTAAAGAGTGGTAGACAAAGAAGTTACATTCCAATGAGTACGTTAATGCAATCAACTAAAGTATGACTTTACCTTTCAAACATAGTTTTCATGGAACTATAAAAGGTTGCATATCTTGTTCGCACTAAAACTTGCATTCTCAAATGCAACTTGGAAAGCAACGATTCTTATATTAGTTTTACCCCATGGACCCCTCATTCGTTAGTCAATAGTCTTTAAGAAGTTTGGACTTTTAACCAAATTAGTCTTAATTAATTTTTTTGCGCTAATAAAATGCTAAGCCCCTTGCTGTTTGTGCTTATAATTAATTAGTCCGTCACTATTAATTTTAATGATTGACCTAATGCACATTAATCGCTTTTTTAAATTAATCTAATTATTTATTTCATGGGCTAAATCTATTGACCTATTGTAAGAAGTAGGTGTCAACAGTTTATTATTAATTCTTAATAATTTTTTGTACTTATTGAAATTTAAAAAAAAATAGTTTATCAATGTTATAGACAAAAAAAAATTGCAAATACAAAAATTAAAGTGTTTTCCTTATCTCCATGTCAAGTCAAAAATGGACATTCAATTTGAAATGGAGAGAATACAAGTATTTAGAATATGAGAAATAGGGTACCTGTATATGCTTGACGTTTCAACTTTTTTCACATGACACACACTGATTTTTTTTCTCAGTTGGCACTTTATGAATAAGTTTTATTTCCATTGATTGTTATACCATTAATTTTATCCAATAAATTAATAATGAAAATATGTGTGAGCATATAAAACAATATATTAAATAAAGATATTAGATAATTTTATTGAGTGAAATTAACGGTGAACCATCTCTGACAATAAAACTTAATCATAATTTGCAAATTATAGGAGAAAAAAAAACAAGGTGCTATATGGAGCAGGCTAAGATGACAGGGGATGTAGGAGAAATTTACTCTAAGAATTAAATATCATGTTCGATCTCTTACCATTAAATATATATATATATATATATATAATTCTTCTAGTGTTACAAATTTCAATTCGATAATTAATATCTTAGATAAGGAAGTCTCGAATTTTAATTGTCGGGGTGTCCCTTACCGAACTCAATTCTAAGACATTATTGGAGAACATGTTTCACATAAAGGCTTTGAAAGTTTCAACTTGACACAAGTCTTTAATTAAACAGAAACTTGAACTTCAGCCAACTTCAGCTTCTAACTTGTAGTTCATAATCGCACGTGTACGTTTTCGGTAGATCCATATCTGTTTTCTATCTTACACACGCACACACACACACTCTCTCTCTCATGCAATGAAAAACATAAAATTAACATGATTGATGATTGGCACTTTCCTTTTGCTAACGAAGGGTCTTACTCAAAGTGATTGTTTGTTATCTAAACATGTGAAGCCTAGTGGATTCGTACATGAAAGATTGTAAGTAACAAGTTTATATCATCATGTCCTTATCCTCTTGAATGTGTGGATTCAAAACAACTTTGTGCTTTGACCAGCTCCAAATGCAAATGCCTATATATATAAATATGTTTGACCCTACATGTATTTTTGCTTTGTGGTGTTGCACTAATTTTTTATTGCTATTATTTCCCACGATGAGATATTGGTGAAAAATACACAGCAAGAGTTTATCTCCACAATTCGATCCCCCACTAAAAGAACCTGAGTGCCGACACCTCAGCTTCCAACTTCCGACGTGTCAATTTCTAGGTTCAACTTGCGTTACTTTTGTGTCTGCCACCTTATCATTTGGAAACCCTACTTTCCATTCTCACGCAAAGAATCCTTTCTATTCTGTCCTTGTCCTCAATCCTTTTCCTCTCTGCTGTTTTCTCTTTTCTTAGCTCTCTCTTAGAAGCTGAATTATGATTCCAATTCACTGCCAACTTGGCTTGCATTGCTTTATTTCCCCATCTATCTTCTTTCGTTTCCTTTTTTCATACACTAAACGCCCATATACAGCATGCTTGAAACAAGCATTGATTAAGTTTATAAAGGGTTTTGCTAGCGCCCTAAGAGCAGTTTTTAAGATTAATTATATTGTTTATAGTAATAATGTTGTATTAATGCAACAGTTGACAACTTTATTCATCACTTTCAATGTATTGCATGAAAATATTATTATATACAACAACTTTAAAAAGTATTTTAAAGAGATGTTAGTAAAATTTTTGTTATAAATATAATCGAGGTACCTCTTTTTCATCTTATATTCAATCACATTAAATTTCAAGATTTGAATATAAATTTAGAATCTTGAATTCTAATCGTACATTAAAATGTTTCAACCTTAATCCTTTTATCTTTGATCGTTATACACTTTTTTGTTTCAAATTGAACATCAGTATACCTCTGACTTGGTACAGAGCTCAAGAAAAGAGTAGTATTTTTAATGCCAAAAACATTAAAAAAAAAGTTATTAAAATATAATTAAGAAAATAAAGGAAATGTGAACATTCAATTCAGAATGAAAAGAATATATTTTTTGAATTAAAAATTAAAAGAATCATTCCAATTTACTTGAATACTGTTAAGTTTTTTATACAGATAAGTAAATTAAGGACATGCATTTAGATCTTGCCTTAAAAGGATCCATTATGTTTATTAGTTGATACAGACATAGTGAAGCTAGTCTTTAGTGAAACCAACGTAATGTGTTGAGAAAAAAACTATAAGAAAAATGTTGTGGAGATTACTCACGAGATGTTTTGTAGATGATAATGCCAAACATAAAGAAATGGCAAGCAATAGAAAATAAAGAAGCTTGATTATGAAACTCAATGGTGATGTTACCATGGAAATTTGAGACATAGTTTTGGAAGAACTTTCCCAATTGAGAGTAGAGAGAGATGGGTTTGATTGGACTCACAATGAGAGACAAAGAAAGATCATTCAGACATCTAGTGTTTGAGAAACTAGTTATGTTTTTGGTTACAGTGAGAACGTTGGTGCTTAATGTAAGCATAATTAATCTCAAATTATGTGAATATTAGAATAACAAATTTAATCATATTGTGTATCTGTTTAGGTAATCATAGTTGATTAGCAAAAGCAATACCAATTCCTAAAAAGATTAAGTCTTCCTTTTTGCTTTTTTCTTACTGACAGCTCTTAATGGATAGATACTATTATTTAGAAGTAAAGATGGGATCTTAACCAATTTATATTAAAACCCTAAAAACCTCATCATCAAAGGTTTACCAGGTTAAAGGCCTAAACAATCGTCAAACTACACTGACCTAATAAGATGTATAATGCTCAAGCTTAAGTGATCACATTAAATTATTTGGACTTTCATACTTATCTCATATTAGGACTAAATTTATCAACATATTTTATTAAATATTAAAATCACTAATTAATGGTAGCCCACTTACAAAAAATTTTAACATTCTCCCATTTGGGTAATATTAATTGGGTTGTTTGAATTTAAAAAAGCATAATTTAGAAAACAAGATTCCAGACTGAATAGCTTTATTTTGATGTGGCCATAGTTTTAATAAAAATTTAGCCCTTGAGATAACATTTTAATGATTTTATCCAATAAAACCATCTAATATTGAATCATGGTAGTCATTATGTCCTTTATCGATACAAGACCAATCCATGGTTACAAATACCAAAAACTGTATCGACAATGGATCTCAGTGTGGCTATGCAGATGGAAGATAATACCTAAATTATCTCAATGTGTTATTTTCATTGTCAATTCTGTTATCGATTTCTCTAAACTTGTTGAGAAATCTTTATGACATCCAGATGTGCCTGTATGTCTCCTGTTTATCCTTAAAGTTACTTGCTGATGTCATTTATAAGACATATCCAAATGACATTAAAGTGATACTTAAGATAGATACCAAGTCTTAAGATTTTATAATATGACATGTCAATATGAGATGTGCACATGCAATAAGATAAACTTATATGCAATAACAACTATGATATATAATAAAACAATTGTGTCCACTTAACTTGATGATACCTCATGGACTTATTCATTTCAAACTATATTTTATAGGTATAACAATCACATGCAATTAGACCTAACAATTTTATACATGACATGATGACACGACATAAAAACACTATGTATGGGTTTAGTGTAATTGCTTTTGTGTCTTAATCGTATCGACACGATTAAGACATGGTATTATTTGTGTCGTAGTTGTATCAAATAGTAATAACCCGCTTAAGACACAGTACTTTTTATAATATAAAAAAATTTAAAATTATTTTAATTTATTTAAAAAATAAATTAATAATCATATTTATTATAGCATTTTGTTGTTTAAATAGATTAAATATTTAATTTTTAAATATTTTTTAGTACTAATTTAAATGATATTCTTTGTTTAAATAAATAGAATAATCATGTCTAATCATGTTATTCATATATAATTGTATTAATCGTGTCATGTTGTGTCGTATTATTTGGATAATTAATTATGTCTAATCATGTTATTCATATATAATCATGTTAATCATGTCATATCATGTTAGTTGGATATAAATTAATTTTAAATGTATTAATAGTGTCATGTCGCGTATAACATATATTATAAACATCTCATGTTTATGTTTAAGTTATTCATGTCATTCGTGTATTTGTCTCATGTTCGTATCAAGGTTATTTGTGTTGTGTTTGACATGAAACACGACACAATAACATGAATTACCAAGTCTACATGCGATGCATTTAACAGAGTAAAGAAACCTAAAATAATAATGGTTTCAAAAGCAAATTTACAATGCATCATTGTTATAATCAACCCAATACCTTAACAGGTTTTATTTTCCATACGTGTAGATATCTATATTATAAGCTTAGTAATACCATAATCTTCACATAGAAAAAATATGTCACCATTTGTTAAAACAAAATGATTCTCATTGATCCAGCAAATCACAAGCAGCTTTAATCAAATTTTGAATTATTAATGAGTACTTCAATAAATGGAATCATAACAAAATTATGTATTGTCTACCCTTATGCCAAATGCAATAACCATTGTTGTTTTTGGACTTCCATGATGTCATTTTGATGAACTACTCACAAATTACTAACATATTATGAACAAATTTTCATATTCATATGTTTATACAATACAAATTTCTCAATGTTTTAACATAAGATTATTTTCAATAAATTTGGAATTCATTGAATTACCAATTTTTATATCTAAAACATGCCTAAACCAATAGCCTATTAACTTCCATTGACCTTAACACATATGATATTTCCAAAACAATAACTTTAAGGCATTTATGAGTTGTTATTAGTTTAAAACATATGCAGAAGAACTCCCACTTTCACTTCGTTTAAAAGAATAGTTTTAGTATTAATAAAATAATAATAGTGATAATAATAATAATAATCGAAACCTTTATATTATCATTTTTTGAAATAATTCTCAAAATTATTTCATATATTATTCAAAACAAGGAAAGTGAAATGAAAAGAATATTATAAAATTCTTATTATGTCTCAAAAGTAAATCAACAAAATTTAGGAAGATTATTAAAAAAAGAATTGAACTAATAAAACAAAATAAATAGTTTTGCTTATTTTTACAAAACTTCATTTCTCAAAACTCTCACACGTGTTATAAGTGTAAAAAAATATTGCTCCTCTTTATGTTTAAGTTCCTTAAAAGAAAATATTAAATTTTCTTTAAAATACATCGTCAGCCAATACAACAATGTCCTTTAAAATTGATAACTACTAGGTTTGATAATGGTAACTAGGATAATCAAACCAATATTTTAATCGAAAGTTAAACAACTAATACAAATATTTATTAAATTATATTGTAACAACTCTCAATTTTACTTAAGTCAAATTGAGATATCATAACAGGTCTAAAACTCTTTTTTTATGGAAGCTAACCTTCATAGCTATCATAAGAAACTATCCAACAAATGTAATCCTCATATGTGATAAATTAAAGTGACTAACAATTTACGCATTTATTATGTTATAAAAAAAATCCAATAACTTATCACTCATGGCGGATTACTTAAGATGACATTTTTTCAGTATATTAAAATTGAATATAAAGACCAATAAATGATCTAAGCAGATAAGACTTTAATTAAGTTAATATCTTTATTAGTCTTATCAAAACAATCAAGCTACCACATCATAAACTTAATTTTGGACATTCTTTTAAAAAAAAAAAAAACCATTATTCATTTATGTGATCATACCTTAAAACTATGAAAAATGTAAAGACTTTAAAAAATATATCCCTTTTGGGTAGATAAATTTCCTAGGTTTATTTATATTTTCATTTTATAAAATATTTCACAATTATCTCTAAATTAAAAGTATATAATCACCCCTTTTGGGTAGGTGATCACATGTAGTAACTTAGAGACAATCACATAACAACATAAGAAATTTTATAATCATTATAGTTTTACATGTTTTCTTATGTTTATTTATACATGTGATCACTCCAAGTAAGATAATAATCCAAATGTACCTCTATACATTACTAAAAGTTAAAATTTAGAATACCCATTATCATTTTATGCACTTTAAAAAATATTTAATGTCATGTTCCATAAGTCATGCTTTCAATCAATATAAATACTTGGCATGCCGTACTACGAAGTAAATTATCTTGACAATTAATAATAATTTATTATGGCATTTCAATTTTTCAAGCATGACTACAAGAAATTCCAAAACTAAAAACTGATTGGCCAAAAAGAACACCTACTCATGCATTATATTTACGTGAGATTTAACAAATTACACAATCTTCATACCATAAATCTTAACATAATAGTATATAATGAATGCCAACAATGTATATTTTCTAGATAACCATATACACATTATAATTATGATATAAATCAATTTCATGTACATGATAATGTTTATATGAGGAATATAATATTTTCAATATTACCAATCATGAGTTGTGACACAAACATTAAGGCAAATTAATCTAGCAAGCCTTAACAACATTACATTTCAATCAAAATCTTTAACATATTGAAATTCTCAAAACTAATTTTGCCTACTATATAGATTGAAACTTTTACATGTATCATTTACTTTCACAACTTATCTTTTTTCATTACCTAGGATTTTTATGGTAATATTTACCAAGTTTCTAATACGAAAAGACATGCTCTAAATACTTACTAAGAAATAAATTTTTGCTTGCTACTCTCTCAACATGTTATAATATTATTATTATAAAACAATTAATATCTTATGAGAGCATTCTTGATTTAGTAAGTATTTTGTAAAAGTAAAAGATTTTAAAAACTAGTCTAACAATTTATGTGAAACAAATTCGCTATGCAATTATTTAACATGTATTATATCTCATAACATAATTGCATAATTTTAACAACAATCTCTCCCACTGTTTTAGCAGATTAGCAAAAAATCTAAATGTCTTTCATAAATCATTATAGTCAATAATATGTTTTATATGTCCCTGAAAAACATGAGTTTCTAAAACATATATCACATTATGCACTTTATTAAGCTTAAGCTTAATGCCTAAAATTTTAAATCATAATTATGTAATATATATAAAACTAAAACATTGTAAGTATGCTAAACATATTTATCACACATAACGCATGCTCTTAAAATAATCAAACTAATTTAACATATCACATTTAGCATAAGCGTGATCCTTATAAAACTACTTTATCAAATGATGATAAATTGGAATAAAGTAATATAACAAATTTATTGATCATGTATGTGATAATTATTTTTATGGATTCATATAACTAAACAATATTTAAAGTATTCAAAAATTGTCTTGGGTAAAAGACTTTTGTCATTACAAAATGTAATATTTTTAAAACAATAGGACAATAATCAATAAAATATTCAATACTTAACGATTATGTCCAAGAAAACACCTATTACTTAATTAAGCTCTAAATCACTTTTTTTTATCACTTTTAGTTAGAGCTACTTAATCTTTATCACCAAATCAACTTTAATATTAAAGACAAAAGAATGCAAATTTTCACATAAGAGCAACAATTCATACAACTAACACTAACCCATGATGTGTTATTTGTAATTAAACTAAAAAGTCTAAATGCTGCATTACAAACTCCCTTTTGGGCAGGGAATGTAACATACGATTAGACACTTTCACATAAGTCAATATGAAAATATTATAGTTTTCAAAAAATCTATCCCTTTTGGTTAGACAGACTTTCTTGTCTAGCATACCTTCAACCATAATGCTTCATGTCCATTCTAAATTACTAAACACAATACCCATTTGGGCAGGTGTTTGTATAAGGTAATTTGACAATACACCTATTCCTGTGTATGCGAAAATATTGCAAGTTTTAATGAGTGAGCCACTTTAGTAGCCAAACACCCATATTAACCAACTATATATTTTTACACCAAAAATTTGGGTTGCCCATAATTTTAATTTGCATACTTAATTAAGTGTATGCAATTTAACCACTTCTCGTGAGATACTTAACCATGATGTATCTCTTTGGATTATTAAAAATTGATCACTCTTATGTGAGACTAATAATTAATGCGCATCTCGATGGATCATTATACGTATGATTTTTTCTTATGAGATACTTAAACTGGATGTGCCCCACTAGATCAATAAGTAATTTATTACATTCAAACCAAGTGTCTTGAATTTTACGGATAATTTAATATTTCTATTCAATATTTTATTTTTATGTATCATGTACCAAAAAATAAAAATTTCACAAATTAACAATGATATATAATATCAACATAGTCATTAGAAAATAAATCAAGGCAATAATTTTAAACTCTAACTATTTCAAATAAATAACAATTTAATATTATCCAACAATCAAATAAAATTATAAAATAAATTGCCAATTTGATACTAGTTGTACCAAAACCTCATAAAGTTCAAACATAACTTGCCTTTCAAAATAATGCATGTTGCATCATAAATAGATATCCAAAAATTAGTAAAAAGAAAATTTATTAAATTTATTCATTTATGTACATAACTTTAGGTCAAGAGTACGTAAATCTTAAACAATATATAGGAAGAGTATGTACCTCCAATGGAATCACAATAAGCCCAAATATTTTATTATAAAATAAAATATCAAAATTCATGTGCAAAAATATAATAATTATTTAATCATGCATAAATATTATATAATAAATATTTAATGCTTTTTAAAAATTTCATAAAATAATAAATAAATATGATATAAAATTTTGGAACTAATACAATAAATGACATAAAAAAACATAAGTCTGATTAGTTTAAATGAGTCAATTTATTAATTCTGGCACTATTTACTAACTCGGTATTGTGCTAACTCAATACTGCTCACTAAGTTGAAATTGTTTTAACTCAGTACTATTCATTATCTCCTACATCCACCTGGTTCAACCAAACCCATTAAGAGCACAATTTAACCTGATTTGGGTTTTAGTCAACATTTCATGGCTTTTCTTAGTTTTTAATGCAATTAAACCCTTAAACATACAATTAACATATAGATTTACAAAGCTCATGCCACAATTTGCATCAAAAACACATAAATCACCATGAATTTGAGAATAAAATTTCATGTTCATAGCCATTCTTGATGCGTTTTTGTTACATGAATTTTTTCTTCAAATTTTCATGTTTTTCTTCAGTTTTAATGCAAGTAAATGCTCTAAACTTTAATTAACACATGTATTTACAAAACTCATGCTTCAAATTGCATCAAAACAACATGAATCAACATCAATTTAAGCCAAAATTTTAAGATTAAAAAACTTATGCATAATCTAATTTGGTTTTCTTCAAGTTTGGGCATATAATTTGAAATTTTATGAAATTAAACACTTTATTTCATCTTTATAGCACACGGGTAGCAATATTCAAGAACTAATTTGAATTAAAACCCATAAAATATCAAGGTTCTAATTAAGTTTAAATCTTGAACCAAAACCTTTAAAACCTGATTTCTCTCTCTATAGGATGAATTAAAAATATTCTATACATGATTTTGATCCTATTGTAGAGAAGAATCAAAGCCCTAAATCAATTTTGAAAAAATAAGATCAAAAAGTTAGATTGAGGTTATCACAATATTTCACCCAAAAAAACTTAATTTTATGCAAAATTAAAATTTAAAACCCTAATTTTAGGTTCTAATATCACATAATTAGGCTTTGATATCACATGTAAGTATAATTCTAAATCTCAAAAATCATAGGTGAATATTAAAACACCAAAATTTATCATATTGCTTATTTGTTTAGGCAATCATAGTTGATAAGTGAAAGCAATGCCAATTCCTAAAGAGACTAGGCCTTTCTTTTCATTCTTCTCTTACTGATGGCTCTTAATGGATAGATACTGTTACTTAGAAATGAAGAGAGGACCTTAGCCAATTTATATTAAAACTCTAGAAATCTCCCTATCAAAGGTTTACTATGTTAAAAGCTTACACAACCACCACACCACACTAGCCCAATAAGATGTGTAAAACCTATACTTAGGTGATCGTATTAGATTATTTGGGCTCTTATGCTTATCTTATATTAGAACTAAACTTATTAGCTTATTTTATTAAATATTAAAATTATCAATTAATAGTAGCCCACTTACAAAAAAATTCTAACACTTAATTGAAAGCAAAGAATGGACGAGAAAAGTTGTCTTTAAGTTGGATTTTAGTTATCTTACATAGATCATTAGGAATGTCAACATAATTTCACTATAGCTACTCAAGGAGTATTTCACATAATTATTTTAATTATAATTTTATAACTATTCAATCATAATTATGTAAAAATCCCCATTTATAAATGTAAGTTCCAAAAAATATTATAGTGAATTTTTTCATAATTCTAAATTTTAATTGATTAAATATTTTAATATAATTATTATAAGTAATATGCTTCCTCTGACTAGCTGCTTCAAAATGTAAATGCTAAAATATTAATTATTTTCCTTTTTTTATTGATTATTTTGGAGTATAAACAATTACTCCTCCCTCCCTTTTCAACCCCGACAAAGTCAAATATAATGAATACATGAAGTAAATTTTTTAAGAAAGTAAATCCATGCTTTTAATTTTGTAAATGTATTGTGATAGTTCTTGGCATAGGAAGTGCTATGTGGCATTGTATTTTTTTCTTTTTAGTTTTTTTTTTTCATATTTTGTCAAATTTGTTATATTTAATAAATAATTTTTATTTTTTAAAGATGGGTCCCATTTTATATAAGGTTTTTTTTTTTTTTTCAAGATTTTTAATTTTTTAATTCACTTGATACTAATGATATACTATATGTTTGTTTTTTTATATTATTTTCATTTTTATATATTTATTATTTTTTATTTAAAAATATTTTTTGTTTTGCAAACTTGATACCAAATGTATATTTCATGTCAAATTACTTTCTTCTTTTTTTCCTTTTTCTATTTTATCATTTTTCTATTTACTTTTTCTTTAAATATTTATAAATCTTTAAATTTTTTAAATTTTTTTAATGTTAGGCCCATTTGATATTATTTATTAAAAATTATTTTTATTATTTTTATTTGATATTTGTTTTTAAGAAAATGAGATAAAAGAAAGCTTATCATTGTTAGTGTACCATGGCAACTCAATTTCTTTTTCTTTTTTGTCTTTTCTTTTTCTTTTTTGTTGTTTTTTCTTGCTTTTTTTTAATTAGAAAATTTTATTGAGAAAAAACCAATGGATATTTCCACATGGCACTCTTTCATTTTTTTTTCCTTTTTGATATTTTTTATTTTTTAATTAGATAATTTACAACAAAAGAAATTGATAAATAAAGTTTTTAGAAAAAATGTCAATGGAGCTATATAAAACAAAGTAACCCTTATTTGATGGGTTTCAATTCATCCAAATCCAATAGATGCATTTTTTATTTAAAGATCAAATCAAGGTATTTTCTCAAAAATTAAGATCGAGTTGAAAGCAGTTTATGGTGTTCCATCTTATCTTGACTATATATATTTAATTATTTATTCAATTTTATAGTTATATATATTATATTAATAAAATTATTATTTAATATCTTTATTTAATAAAAATACTGTATTTGTCCATAACTAAGATGTAATCTATTCATTCATACATCCATCTATTATATAAATTTGATTCACTTCAACTTTTGTTTGGCCTCAAGACCTCGACATGTTACCTTTTTTTTTCTTTTTTTTTAATTTTTAATTTAGATAAATTTTGTAAGAAAAAAAAAACTTATGTAGGTGTTCATGTGGCACTCCAATTTGCTTTTTATCATTTCATATTTGTTATTTTTACTTAAATAAATTTGTTACCAAAGGAGCTGACGGATAAAAATGGCAAAAAAATTCATATTTGATAGGTACCCTCTCAATTTGAATGTCGATGTAGTACCTCAATGAGTTTTCTTTTTTTTTTTATTAAATTAATTTTGAGAAAAAAATCCCAATGAAGGTAGTGACATGGTGTTCCATTTTTTCTTTTTTTTTTTTTTGCTGTTTTGTATTTTTTTAATTGGATAAATTTTACAATGAAAAGGTATTAGTTGATAAATATACAAAAATAATTCCTATCCAATACATTTCGATTCATCTTAATTTGATAAATGATTCTTTTTTAAAATTGGGATTGACTTTATATGGGTCGAGTTTTTAAGAAGAAACAAGTTCAAGTAGGAAACATATTAGGGTGCTTTGTCCTGACCTAATTTAAGATATATATATATTTATATATAAAATAAAAGTATATATTTTATTATTTATTTAATTTACATATACATGAATTATATTAATAAAGTTATTTTTTATATTAATTTACGAAAATAATATTTATGCTCAAATGAAGTATTAATGTGAGACCCTTTATGAGCTCTTAATTTTTTTCATTTTTTTCTTTTCGTTTTCCTTATTTCTATTTTTCTAATTTTTTGTTTTTAGTATTTATTTTTTATTGGATAAATTATATGGGAAAATGAGACCAATTAAGGTTTTACATTTCATTTTTTTTTTTATAACTATTTTCTTTTTTAATTATATAAATTTTATAAAAAATATTTAATAATAGAAATGATAAAATAAAAAATTTTTAACTCGTGACAACAAGTAAATATTTTTCTAATCATAGAAGACATTTATAATGAGAGAAGAAAAAACACATTTTTAGTGAGATAAAACTCAAATGGGAAATGGTTGACAATTAAAAATAGAAAGAGTAGCATTTGTTCTGTCAGGCATCAAGAATTTTGAAGAATTCGACTAAACACAATATAGGAACCAAATTGTTGTTCTTAATGTACTAAATATAATTATTGTAGTTGGCATCAGGGTTTGGCAAGCAATTTGATTTGGTGCAGGGAACAAGGTAACAGATCAATATAGGGAAGGGTTGAGTCAGAGGCAAATGACATTCTTCATCAGTTGATGTGATCTTTACACTTTCTTTTGCTTTATAAATAGTTAGTTTTACAAGTGTGATACTTCATCACCTAAAAGATGAGATGACAAACCTTTCAAGTTTCAATTGTTCAAGCTATTTCAGACAATAGAGATTCTAAAATCCAAGCGATATTGATAAGCCTTCTTAAGTATACAAATAATTACTTGTCCACAATAATTTTTTGAAAAAAAAATTTCAACATAAAAGGACTTGTTTCACTCTAGGTAATGGTATTATATATATGTATGTATAGTATTGCACTTACATCAGTATAAGTATTATAGTATTTTTTATTCTTGTATCAAAATTAAACTTATAATACTTACACTTAGTTATTGTGATCTAAAAATAAAAAATGTAACACTTAACACAATTGTAAGTGGATCCCTCTTATTTTCTCTTTATATATATTATATAAAATAAAAAATTATATAATAAAGTTTGCTTATGTAGGCATTTATATAGGCAATTTCTTTTAGTGATACATAAAATAGCTTTTTACATGACATATAGAATAATGTTAAATTTATCCTATTGTACATTTAAATTATAATTTCTGAACCAATCTAGAGATAAGTCTTTTTAAATTTAAAATTTTGAAATATGATTTTTATCTTTATAAATCATATTTAATCATAGTTTATCTCTCCTTATTGAATTTAATCATAGTTTTAAGAATATATATATATATATGGAATCAACTTATACTATGTAAAATTAAAAAATTTTAACTATTAATTTTAGTAAATCAAAAGGATGAGAGAGACAAATAAAAATTTTGCATTGTGTAAATAGATCTCTTATATATCCTATATATATAGGGAGAGAGGATGGATTTATTTACACTAGTGTAAGATTAACACATATTTTTTGCCCTTGGATCAAAATGGCTAAATGTAAGTTTTATGGATTTAATTTTGATCCAAGGGTAAAAAAAATGTATAACTTACATTAGTGTATATAGATCTTTACTTATATATAGATATGCTCATTGGTTGGGCGGCCCGTTCGAAATTTAAATCCTTGTGAATCTGAAAGCTTTGCAAATTTGGAATCTTTGTAAAACTTGGAATCTTACAAATTTGAAATTTTTGTGAATATGGAACCTTTGAGAATCTTAAGTCATTTACAAACTTCTAAATTCTTACAAACCTGAAATTTTTACGAATCTTGAATTTTTATGAGTTTAGGAATCATTATGAATTTTTGAATCTTGGAGTCATGGAATCTTTCAATTTTTGTTATGGAACCTTACGAATCTTTGCAATTTTGTGAACTCCTGAATTTTCAAATTGTGAATCTTTGGATTTCAAGCTAAAAATTTTGATGTCCTTTGACATCTCTTATTTAAAGTTTTTAAAATTATTTATGAGCCTCTATTTAGAGGAGTTATTTTCTTTTTTCAAAAGTCACATGCCTTTATTTAGAGGATTTTTTTATTATTAATTTAGATCCAAGCGTAATGGATATCTTTATCTTTGCACAATTCATATTTCATAGAAATTATGCGAAAAGAGGCAATTATAAATACCTTATTTTGTCTAAAAATTTTTTGAGATCGAAAATGGCTTTCGACCATAAGTTGGGCTCGATTGTGAAACTTTGGGCCCAATAAGAAAATTTTCAATTATATATTTTAATTTGATTTTTGGTTTAATGTTAGTTTTTATTATTATTTTAAAAAGTAAAAAAGGGTTACAGAAAAAGTTAAAAGTCAATAAAAAAGTAAAAAAAAGAAGAAAAGAAACACGTCTTTGGAAATCGTTAGCATCAAATTTAGAAATCATGGTAGATTACTGGGTTTTATGAGTTTGGGAATCTTAATTTGCACAAAAAAAGAAAGACACATGAAATTAATTTCCAGAAAACAAATCCCATAAATCAATGAAATTCACCAGTTGAATTTTTTCAAATTTAAAAGGATTAAATCCTTTTATAAACCAACAACAAACATATCAACAAGAAGGGACAACTGTTAAAAATCTTCTGGGTTTCTTTGTTTAGTTGGGAGATATTAGGTTTTCAAATTAGTTTTGATTCTATGAGTTTTTTAATTCATTATGTTTTTGAAAGGTACTAATCCTTAGATTTTGGTTTGGTTATGGGAAATTGAGATTTTTGGGATTTGGTTTAAATTAGTGGTATTTAGGTCTAATTTTTTGTTTTGGGATTTTTGAATTTGGGTGTTGATTTGGTTAGATTCCAAAATTCCTTTGAATTTATGGAAAACTTTATTTTTTTCTAGGTTAAATTTTTTCTAAGAATTTTTGGGTTTTCTAGGTTTTGTTGAATTTTTCGATTAAATGTTTGAATTTTCAGATGGATTTCACGGTGGCTAGAGGGTTTTCGTGACAGTCGACTTTTAGGTTCATAAGGGTTTACGAAAAAACTTGAAGCTTCTGGTGACTGTTTGAATTTCACGACGCCAGGAACTGGGTATTTGGCTAGTTTCTGGAGATGGTTGAAGATTTTGGTTGAATCTTCTAAAGAGAGGTCAAAGCGTTTCAAATAGAAAGAAAGGGCAGATGTTGATTTTGAGGTAAAAAAGGCTAAAAGGCTCCTTTTATATCAAGCCAAAACGATATCGTTTTGGAACCCAAAATCCGTGTGAACTCGAATAGGATCCGCATATCACCTATCTACAACCTGCTCGTTTCGTAGGTTTGTCCTTTTCTTTTTTGTTTATTTTTTGGTTTTATTTTTTATTTTTTGGATTTTTCTATTTAGTTTATATATATTATTTTTATATTTATATTTTAATATTTGTTATGTTTGTTTGATTTAATGTGATGAAAAAAGAGGAAATATAGTTTATCTTTGCATGAATTTATTTTTTGTAGTATTTATTTTAGCATGAGTTTAATATATTTGATTTTTTTAAAATATCTAATTGCAAGTTTTTATACTTATTATGTGATTTATTAAATATATTGCATAATTGCACGATTATATTTTATTGCATGATAATTTTTATTTATTTTAATTTTTTTTCTTTCAAATTTAAAAAAGAGTTTTAAAAAAAATGTTTTTCAATCTTACCAAATTATTGAAGGATTTAAATTTTGAATTAAGTTTTATCAAGCTATTGGAGGACTTTATGAATTTCTTAAAAAATATTTTTTAAAAAAATTCATAGTAATAGATTGGAGGATAATTCTTGATAGAAAATCTTAACAACATATCAAAAGATGTTTTTGAAGATAAATTGTTTTCACAAATAAAAGTTTTTTACAAAAAAATTTAATGAATCTGATAACGAAGCTTCTTCAACATAAGATATTAGTATCTATGAATACTTCTAAGGTAAGAAAATTATCTTAAATTATTACCAAACTATTGGAGTAATTTTAAAATCAATTTTCAATAATTAAATTATTTGATAAAATTACAAAAGACTTCATGGCTTGGATAATTTAAAATTAATTTGGTACAATCTTTTAGATAGGGCAGTGAGGGTGCTGTAACATTCTTTACGCATAATCATTCTTCTAAACCTAAAATATAGTTTCCTATACTAGAATATATCATTTTAAGATACTCGAATCAAGTTTGAGACTTCTCTTTAGAATGGGATAGATTCAGTTAGGTCGCCAATCACATTTAAATAAAAAAGATTGATGGTAACTCTTTTAATCCCTGTTTAACGATAGGTCTATGGAACTATACATTATGACACCCATTTTTAAACAATTTTTCTTTTTTCTTTTTTTCATGTTTTTTCTTTCACTTTTGATTTTGCACTTTTTCATCATTTTTTCAAGAGAATTTAAGTACAAAAGAGTTTTTTCCCTCTGATCATAGAGACCTTCACCTTTTTTTTTTGGTGAATAAACATTTTTTTAAAATTTATTTCCCTGTATAAAGGTTGATCCTTGGTGTATTTCTTTTAAAAAAAAATCATAATGGGCTTAAAGCCTGAAAAATGGAATTTTAACTATTTATATGAAAGGTAAAAGAAAGATTGCTATTTCCTATTAATTAATTTCACAAATATGAATGATGTTTTCAATTATATCATGAATTATTGTTATGATTGTCTAAATATTCATTATTTGAAATATGAAACTATGAAAAAATATATAAAAGTGATGGAATGAACAAAAAAATGTAATATGAAACTATGAAAAAAATATAAAAGTAATGGAATGAAAGAAAAAATGTAATAACAATGCATCTATTATTTTATTGAAATGATGAAAGATAAATAAAAGACCAACATATCCAAGAACTATTAAATGTTCATAAATATTTAAAAACTTGCATTATTTCCTAAAATTCTTAAAATAGCAGGCAACTTTAACTTTATCTTAAAATCTTTCTTGGAATCATACCTCTATGTGGTTAGGTAAAGGGTTTTCAATAACATTCGACCTTGCTTTTTGATTGAAATTCACTAAACCAATTTTGACTAAACTTTGCACCTTATATTTCCATGTTGTGCAGTTTTTTATAGTGTCTTGTGATCCTATGATGATAATCACAAGTTGCATTAGCATCATACCACTTATGGTAAGGAGGTTTCAAAGGTTTTGAATATATTAGTACAACCAGATGACTCTTATTGAGTTAAAAGAATAACTTAGTTCATGTTATAATAATTGAATCAATGGGAGCCTTTTTATTTTTCACCAAGTTCTTAAGTTGAGCAACTGGTTGATTTGTAGATGCAAGTACATAAAAACCTATTTGCAATTTTGGTTACACAATTGGTTGATAAGCATAAAGATTTGAAGATAAATTGTTTATGGTTGGGTAGTAAGGTTGATCCATTAGATAAGGATAATATAAGGTGAAGCCTCCATCTTGTTGCCCTTCATGAATTACAACTTATGCATTTTTTCTTTTCCTTTTTTTCTTGTGTAGCCCATATCTTTATAATAGTTGCATCACCACCTTTAAGCTTATCATTCTTGATTGCATTTTTTATTATCTCCCCTAAAATCCCATCGTCAATAAAATTTTTTATGGCATTTCCATTCATCCTTTCATAATATAAAGTTTTTAAAGGTATTGACATACAGAACTCTAAACTTATTTTCAGTGATTGGTTGTTGGACTTGGGCAGTAATCTCCCTTCACCTTTAGACATATTCCTTAAAGCTTTCAATATTTTTCTTTTTTATGCTTTGTAAGAACAAAAGGTTTGGAGCCAAATTTATGATATGTTTGTACTGTGTGATGAATGTCCTTACTAGCTTTCTTTAGTAATAGATGCGAGTTCTATCCAATTGGACATTTCACTTTGCAACAGATCCGATGAGGTTATCTTGAAAGAAATGAATGAGCAACATTTTATCATATGTATGTGCAGTCATCTTACGATAGTACATAGTAACATATTTTATTAGGCATTTAGTGCCAAAATATTTTTTAAATTCAAACACTTTGAATTTAGGTAGAATTACCACATCAGGAACTAGGCACAATCCAATAGCATCCATTGAACCATCAAAATTAATCCTTTTAATATCTCGTAGCTTTTTCTTTATAAAATCCATCTTTTATTGAGATTCTAAGTTTTCTTTAGCTTTTGATGCACATATTTTCAACTTTACTAACTCTTTTGGGTCATTCAAATTAGGACCTTGAATTAGATATTTTCATATCATAAATAGGAGTAGTGTGTCTTTAAAAGTGAGCTTGAGCAGCTACTAAGGGTATGCTAAGATACAAATAAGGATATCCTCCAGTAAATGGCATTTGTAGTGATGCCATTGAGATGCTTGAGCTTGATATAAGCCGAAACTAGGTAGGTAAAATGGATCATCAAAATTTTCATTTAGACAACAACTTTTTCAGGCACTGCTTTCTCTTTGTTTAGATTTCTTAGTTACTTGGTTGTGTATTCTAATTTTTACTTCATCTTCTCTTATGCCTTTTCTATCTTTTAGATGTGTAAAGTTTGCTTTTCTACCATAGTATTAGCTTTATATTGAGTATTGTATTGTATCACTTCAGATATTCAAAAATTGAGTTATCGTTTAACTTTTATTACCATAATTAGGGCACCATATTATAAATTAATATGCATGAAAAAAATATGATGCAACACAATCTAGAAATCTAACTTTGATGATGCAAATATATGAACTTATAGTGAAAAAATGTGTTAGTAAATATAATGGATACAAAAATAATGAAAAATATAATTTTACAAATAAAAAGTAAAAAATGTCCCTTCATATGTCCTATTGTAGGATTTTCTATACAAAGGGAAAGGTAGGGTATTAACTTAAGGTTGGATTTTTAAGATTTATTTACATGTTAGATTTAAAGGTCTTGACAATCTAAAGGTTTTCAAATAGTTCTTCACATAATTGTTCATTATAGACTATTAAGGCACCCTAGTCCTCACCATTATAAGCTTAAACGAAAAGGTTTAATTTGAGTAGAGTTTTTCGCTAACTCACATCATGAGGTTATCACCTCATGAGAGTGTAGGTACTCGTTACCTCCTAATAAAGGACAATGCTTGGGTCTAAAGTTTACGCATAAATGTGCATGTGTAGTGTGTGTGAAGAGACACACCAACCTTTTAGCATTTTATTCACAAATCCAAATATTACATGCCCAAAATTAAATGCCATAAAATGAACAAAAATATTAGTAAACATGGAAAACATAAATAACCACATAAATAAATAAACTAAAAACCATCAAAGTAAAGCTTAAGATAACATAGGACTAACAGCTAACTTGATTATTTAATATCCTTAGTAGAGTTGTCAAACTGTCGTAACTTTCAAGTCCAAAACTTGACCTTAGACACAAAAATATGTAGTCACGATCAATCTTTTTTATCTAGGTGTGATTGGCCACCTACGTGAATTTATCCTTTTTAAAGTTATCCTAAGCTTGACTAAGGGCCCCTAAAAAGAATAGATTGAAGTCTACATCAACAGAACTAGATTCGAAAGTCAGTTATGTGTAGAAAAGGTTTTAACACCCCATAACGCCCAAAATTGATAACAAATTAGTCATATATTATTTTATCTAAATCTTAATTACAATGGTCATTATTACTTATTTTTATTAATTTTGATATTTAAATATTAAAAAAAAAAGTCTTTAGGTTTTCATAAAAAAAAAAAATTTTTCTCACCTCAAGAGTAATCAAGATAAACTCACTATTTACTTGAAAAAGTTTTTTCGTCGAATTTATTAAATATCTTATGACAAAGAAACCAATTTATCTTTTTATTTATTTACAAAATAATTTCATACGAAAATACTATAAAAAATCATAGACAAAATCATTAAAACATCATAAAAATAATATCATAAAATATCAAAAAATATCATGCAAAAAAATCACAACGAATATCATGCAATAGTATCATAAAAAAAAATTCATGCAATAAATAATAAAAAATTCATGCAAAAATATCATAATAAAATCATGCAAAAATTATCATAATAAATATCATGCAAAAAGATAAAAATTCAATCAAAGTTTCTTTTTTTTTTCTTTTCTTATTTTTCCTTATTTTTTCAATTAAATCAAAATTAAAATTAAAAGAAGGAATATTAAAAAACAAAAATTAAAACACAGTAATTAAAAAAAATTAAAAATAAACTTAAACATTAGAAATTATAAAAAAACAAAAAATTGAAAACGGAAATTTAAAAAACAATTAGAAAATAGAAATTTAAAAAATGGAAATTAAATATAGAAATAAAAAAACAGATATTAAAAAAATGGAAATTAAAAAAACAGAAACTAAAAAACAAGAATTAAAAAACAGTAATTAAAAATAGAAATCAACAAATTAAAATTATAAAAGGAAATTAAAAAAACAAAATAAAAAAACTGAAATTAAAAAACAAGAAATTAAAAAGAGAAATTAAAAAAATACAGGAATTAAAAACCCAGAAATTAAAAAATATTGAAACAAGAACATAAACAATAAAAACAAAAAAATGAAAATGAAAAAGGAAACGAAAAACCTGAAGATCAGATTGTCTCCAAAATCGTTAACTTTGTGTTTGATCTTTAATTGCTATTGCTGTCTCTAGTTACTATTTAATTTTCTTTGTGAATTATTCTCTAATTGTTACATGAATTGTTGATGATCTTTGAGCATAAAGTTGAGTTCTTCATATTGAGATTGAATCCCAATTTATTATGAAAAATCTTTAATATCAATTGAATCTATATATCAAGATTCAATGTTTAACACTTTTGAGTTTTTTTTTTTTTTTTACAAATTTGATTCCCAAAAATTATCAAATAAATTCATCAATTAATTTCAAATACAAGTACAATCTAAAAAAAATTAATTTGTAAAAATTTTCCACATTTTTTTCTTTTTGCTTTTTTCCTTCTTTTACTTTTGACTTTTTGATCAAATAAAATAAAAATAAAAATAAAGAGAATGAAATATAAAATAAAATGAATAACTAAAAAAAACTCTCTGAACCTTTAAATTTGGATTTAAAAATGATTTTTAAAATTTAATAGTAAAATGTAATTCGATATTCAATAATATAAAAATATTTCAAATAAAATAGGGTATTTACGAAAATACACATCCATAGATATTACATATTATACGTTTATATCGCATACAAAGAACATTACCCGAGCTTTTGGTTCAGCAATTCGAAACGCCTCTTCTTCAAATAAAAAGGACAAAAGAGATATAGGGGCTTTCGACCAAAAAATCATAAAAGATTTGGAAGTTTCAATCCAGTACCGGACTAGGGTATAGATAATCTTGCAGCCAAACACAATGGCATGTTTGATAATGGGTCCAAAACCGAAACAGAAAACACCCATAAAGTGCACAAAGTGTGGGGGAAAAAGTTGGTTTCAAACGTGACCCTAATCTTAAAATTCGTGGTAGCTTTGTAACAAACATAACTCATGGCAGCCAAGCGGCACGACTAAAATCTATAAAGTAGCTTGCATGAAAACGAAATTTACAAAAGCTTAGCTTCAACATCAGGCACGCACACACAGCCACTTGAAGAGATGAGGTTTATGATGATATATATCTCTTTGGCACATTGATGGTTTCACTACAACCATATAACATGAAAATAGGGGAAGACATGATAAAGATAACACGTTGACGAGCAAAGAATAATGCTAATCATTATATTGGAATGTTTAGTGTATATATCCTTAATAAAAGGTTGAGAATTTGGGTGCCAAATTTCATTTCTCAAATTAAAAAAAAAAAAAAAAGAACAGTGGAAGTCATTGTGCACGTGTAGCCAGAAAAGAGAACCAGGAGTATTCACAGTGAGTTCGTCCCATAACCTTTCAATGTTTGTTAAAACAAAAACATGCCCACCACCATTTCTATCTCAGTTTCTTCTTGGGATCATTTCCCATTTATCTATTTTTCTTGTAGGCAAAAGCAGGGGCACCCGACTATATGACTCTCATCACTGCAATCACCTAAACCTCGCATTTTCCCATGTGAGTCTCTCTCTCTATTTTGCTTGAATTGAGCGAATGCTTTTTTCATTGTTTTCTTCAGATAAATTAATAAAAGAATGTCGATGATATCATACCTCTGTCTTCTTTCTTATCTTGCTGCCAAATTTTGGGTCATCCACTAATTATTGAGTGAATTTAATAATGTAAGAGTATATTGCAATAATTTTATTGTCTTCCAAATAACTAACTCAGGGAAACTTCGAAGAAAAGTCATTAATACACGAAATATTTAGGTATCAAGAGGGGTTGAAGTTCATGATTCTATGTCTTGTGGGTTGTTAAAGTACAAAGGAGAACATGAACTTAGTAGCTGATTATTTCATAATAACAATAATTAAATAATATATAGTAGTATGTTTTTACAAAGGAATTAATGTTCCTAGAGCACTTGGGAATCTTTATGATTAGACGATCTTGCTGAGAAGAGTATGTAGTCTTCTTGGTATGTGTTGTGTCTGTGATTAATAGACAAAGCTCAGCGCAATCATAGCCGACCTGCAGGATTATGATCCCACAATCATGGTCTAATAAATACTATGTTATAATAAATTTATTCTAGGCATTGCTTTTTGGGAACTTATTTTTAAAAGCTTATTACCTGTTTGAAAGAACATACTGGATTTGTTTTGTCTGCTTTTCTACAGTTTTAATTCCCATACCCCATGTGCTTGTCTCAGTTTCAGTTATGTCAAAAATTAAGAGATTAGACTGATGAGAGAAAGAGACAGAGAGAGATGGATTCATAATTCAAATAAGATGTGATGTAAGGTACAAGAGCTTGTACTCAAAAACTTTGAAATGTTGGCATACATGCAGAATAACTGTGGGGCTACCAAACAAAGGTATTGTGGACAGTTACAAACCATCAATCTGCTCCATTCATTCCGCAAAAACTTTTTCCGTTGCCTTTCTGGCTTGGACTCTAAACGATAGATGCCGAGGCTATGATCATGAAAATGAACAACAAAACTAACTTGATGAAGTTGTTTTATGTCGACTTCACGTTTTTATTGGATTATTTTTAATAAAAAATTTCATAAATTTTATTTTAAAAAATTTATTTAAGTTTTGTTCAAAGGAATAGAAAAGAGTTAGATGAAATTTTTTAAGTAAAATTGATTACAATATTTTTTTATTAAAAATAACTAAATAAAAATTTAAATAAAAAATTAAAAGATTTTGTTATCTAATTAAGTATGCAAAATTTAAAAATTTTGAAAATTTTTTATATATTTTTATATACTTATTTTTACTAAAGTTTTGAAAAAATATTTATGAGTGAATAAATATAGTCAATTTTTAATAATTATTTTTATATATTATCAATATTCTCATTAAATTCTATTAATTTATTGATTTAAATTTTTATCAACATTTTTTATTTTTAATAAAAGAATTTAACAAAATTTTATTTAAAAACTTCCTCTCAATCTTGTTCCTGATAAGAAGAATTTCTTTTGATGTCTTTTCATAATTAGTAACATTTGCCTAGAGACGGATACATCACACTCCCAAAGAGATTAACTGTTTTTCTTTCTTCTTCTTTTTTTTTTTTTTGCATCAATGTGAATTTCCATCGTTGGTGTCTCACATAATTAATAATTTCTTCCTATATATGAATAAACAAAAGATAGGGATTTCACCAAATTAAGTGGGGGAGTTTTTTCCTTTTTTTTTTTTTTTTCTCTCCCACTTTCTTAGGCTCAAAAGTGCTGTTACTTGTCTCTTTCTCGTCATTGATGTCATGAAATTTGTTCACATATATCTGAACTTTGAATTTGGACAATTGAGAAAGAAGAGATCGAATTAAAGAATGAGGTAAGGGATGAACTGATCTCATCGCCTAGAAGTTGACTGGATTTTAATGTCCCCTCGGCTGGTCAGACATCTGACCATTAAGACATGTTCTATAGGAACATTAATTGATCAAAGAGTTGTACCAATTAGCACCAATGGGTTCACTGTAGTGAGACTATGTCTAATATTGTATTGTTGTTCAGTGCACCATAGGATAATCTAGCGGCAAATGTCAAAACTTTGTCTGTTTTCATGTTGCATGTTTAGTCTAGTCATGGCAGTTTATCTTGCTTATAATTTAATACCTATATTGGCAAGTTGATTAGTGCATCATCTGAACCGGATTACCAATTAAAGGAGAGAGAGAGAGAGAGAGAGAGAGATCGAAACGAGTGAGATTGGAAAAATGATTAGATCGCCAAATTTTACAGATTCACGAGTTTGTCAATATAAGTGAAATTTTAAAAATGGATGATTATAATTAAAAATTAACTGCTTTGAATTCTTTTTTTATTCTAATTTTTATTTGTTTGTGAATATACAGGGGAAATGCTCTGAAAATTTTTTCCGTGGACCACAAAGGATTAGAATGCTGCCACTAATGGAGGAGACAACCCTACGATTCCCCACTGATATTTGCACATAACTATTTTTCTCTCTCTCTCTGTCCGTAGGCCTTCTTTTTTTTTTTACTCTTATTACTATTTGTAGTTGCAGGAACAGTGAACCTTTGCACCTCATATAATGTTAGGCATACTCTTTCAAACTGCTTTACATCTATCCCCTACCTTCACTTTTACCTTCCATAGACTACTTTGATTTGCCTATAACCTTCTCCTTTCTCTAGCTTCTCTTTGAGCTATTAGCCTTCTCGATCTCCCTCCTCCTACCATTGAATCATCATTTTCATTCTTTTTCGATCGCATTAAGCTCATCTCCTTGCCTTTATTATAGCTTGAGAACTTCCAGTTTTCTCTCTCATATAATGGATTATCAGCCTAATACTTCTCTTCGTCTAAGCCAACCCAACAATCAACTTAACCTAGAGCTTGCCCTTGAATCATCTTCTTCCTCATCGCCTCACAGTCCGGCTGAACCTCGAATTTTCTCCTGTAACTATTGCAGAAGAAAGTTCTATAGTTCACAAGCACTTGGAGGCCACCAAAACGCCCACAAACTAGAACGAACTCTTGCCAAGAAAAGCAGAGAGCTAAGCTCAGCTGTCCGCACACATGGGGGATCGTATTCCCACTCAGGATCCAGTATCAGTGGTTCGAGCCCTGCTCAACGTATGCAGTCACCAATCGCCCCGTTTGAACAACAAGGTCGAGCTGGTAGGTTTGCTGGAGAAATGAGCTATGCAAGGAGAGACATGAACTATGGTTCTAGAGAAGGGATTGGTTCTTGGTCCAAGGGATACAGGCCTGAAAATGTTCAGGAGGAGTTTAGTCAGCTTGACTTATCTTTAAGGCTGTGAAATTGCACTCCGATTTTAAATTGTATTATTTTCATTTTATATTTTGTGATACGATTTATATGTTTGAAATGACAAAATATTCAGGCTGATTTAATTTTGCCTTTGAGATATTTATATATGAACCTTGCTTGTTTTTTGTGAATGACATTTCATTATGGTAGACAAAGTTGGAGCAGTGAAGAACAGTAAACTGATTTGTTCAGGAGTAAGGGAGCCATTTCAAGATGGAGACGCAGATAAATGCCTTGAAACGCGTAAAAGAAGCTTAGTGTTCATTCCATGGGGACAACATATACGATCTTCATTTACCTATTGTAATGTCAACATTGATGGGTTTTCAAAGGTGATGCATCTCACGTTAAGGTAAAAAAGTTTGATAATTGGCGAATAGATTAATTTTTATATTAATTTTATTTATATTTCAAATAATTATATTTGAATAAAAATAATTAATATATGATAAATGGTTATAATTATTTGAATATAAATAAATAATTATTCATAAAATCATAATTATACAAATGATCATAGTCATTTGAATAAAAATTTATATTTGTTTATTCATTATAAATAAAATTTTTCATATAATTATTTTTCTTATTTCTACTTGGAGAGTTTTGCGATTTTGTTATATTATAAAAGCATAATTGCTTTTAAAAATATGTTTTTCAC